>JANSVK010000027.1:0-268706 GCA_030068005.1 Cladophialophora exuberans | reverse complement strand
GAAACAGGCAACGTCAGGCAGCAGCGAAGCTCTCGACCGAGACGACGAAATCTCCAAAGAACAACTCGAACAAGAACGCCTTGACATGCTCTCTTCGACGCGCCACTCCTTCAACAAGTCGACCTCGCGTCTCCACACCTTCTCGCGCTCGCGGTTCGTCTCGTCCACGACCTTCGGCCCCCTGCTGCCCAGACTGGTCCAGAAGCCCAGGATCTCCTTGACAGCCTTGCCCTTCTTGACGTTGCCGGGCTGGAGCTTGATTTTGTATTTCTGACGCGAGAGCGCGGCCCACGGTGCCACGATGGGGATGGCGGCGAGGAGTTCGTCGCCTGGGACAGGGGTTGGGACAAGGCGGTCGAGAGAGAGCATGTCAAGGCGTTCTTGTTCGAGTTGTTCTTTGGAGATTTCGTCGTCTCGGTCGAGAGCTTCGCTGCTGCCTGACGTTGCCTGTTTCTCGAGCCTCTCGTACCGTGCTCGTTCTTTCTCGGCGGCTTTGGTATGCTGCAGCCGTCGTCGTTCCTTGTCCGCTTGGAGTTTCGCCTCTCGCGCAGCTTTATCTGCTTCGAGTTCCTTTTGGCGCTCTTGCCCTTTATTGCTGCCGAGCAGTTGCATCGCCAAAAGTCGGTCTTCATCGTCTTGACCAGCGTACTTTTTAGCCGCTCTTTTGGCTTTGCTGCGCTTGCCACGAGTCAGGTGGGCAGGTTTCGGAGGCTGGGATTTGGCCGCGGAAGCTGGCGTCGAGGGACGTGTTGAGTTAGTAGTTTGGGAGGCAGTACTTTGCTCTTCTTCTTCTTCTTCTTCCTCCTTCCGAGAATCATCATCGGAGTTTACTTCTTCGTCGGGCTCAGCGTCGATTTTGGTATCCCCAGCATCGTCTGAACGGGATTGGCGGTCTTTAGGACCGTCCATCTGCAGAGGGTTTGATCTTTCTTCTTCCATGTCGTGCTCATCAGCGTCGTCTTCCTCTTGATCTGGAGGCACATCTACGCCTCGATCGTCGTCGTCCTCTTCCTCCACCGCATCGTCAGCCGCGTCCTCGAGGTCCGGTATCGCCGAGTCTTGGTTCTGGTCTTGCTCTATTTCATCTTCAATATCTTGCTCATCAATTGATAGACCTTGTGCATCTTTGGCTAGTACTTCGGCCTCTCCTGATAGCATGCTCTCTGTCCTCTCCAATCGGTGTTTACCATGATTACCTCTGCTTTCCTCACTAATCAGCCACATTACACCAAAACCTAGCAGCAACTGGCTAGGAGCCAGCAGGTTCTTGTGTCCTCGAATAATGAATCCGCCAGTTGTGAGGTATTCACCCGTCGGAGCCGTCTTGCTGACTTGATCAGCGTTGACCCACCACGCACCCATCAACGCCTTTGAATCCCATGCACTGCTCGTACAAACAGTCAAAGCGCCAGCCTGAGAAAGCGTTGACGGAGGAATGGGAGCGTCAGGTGTCTTTGGATTATTCTTCACGATCACACTTGAGGCACCTTGTAGATCTGCGTGAACGTAGACATCTCCCTTTTTCAGATAACGCCTGTATAGCAATTCGTTCTGCTGCGCATCTTTGCCGCCAATCACCAAATATCCATCACTGGAGATGAAGTAGAGAAACTTTTCGAACCAAAACTGTTTTCTCGCCGGTCTCAAGCCAGCCTTTTCCTGCTTTAAACCCTTCTTGAGGTCTGTTTCGATCTTGTGTTCAGCTGATTTTAGAGCTCTGGCCGATGCCTCCACTGTTCGCTTCTCTTTGTCGGCGGCAGTCTTCTTTTGCTCGTAATACTGACGAGCATTGGCCCAGGGAGTAAGAGCAAGGTCGACATCGATTGCGAGACGTCTATCTGCTATTCTTGCAGACTTGGCAGGGTCTTCGACGGGTTCTTCATCATCGGACTCAGCTTCGTCGTCCGTTTTGTCTTCTTCGTCGCTTTCGTATCCTTCATCAAAACGTGGTTCATCAAGCAGAAGAGTGACAGTATTTTCGTCCAATTTGAGCGGAAGTTTGACCATCTGAGCAACCACATTACCTCTTCTCTGCTCGTTTTCAATTAATTTCCCCATATCAACCCAATCCATGCCCTGGGCGACCAGGCCATTGACTGCGAGACAAGCTTCTTGGACTCTATGAGTGTTCGCCTCAATTGCTTGAGCCTTCCGCACGTGCAGTTCCTGTACCTGCTGAAGGCCCGCCAGTCTCTTCTCATGTTCGTTCCTGGTGACCTCTAATTTCCGCTTAGCAGTCTCTTCACGTTCTGTCAAGCGGGATTCTAGCTTCTGTGATTCAATAGAAGAGTAGAATTCGTCGACAGTACGATTGAAGCCATCGAACTCGAGTATTTCGATACCAGGTTTGTTTTCGAATTGGGCAGGTCGGAAAGGGTGAAAATCGTCGTATAACAAATCCTCTCGGCTCGCTTCTTGTGCCTCTGAAGACTGTGACTGTGTAGACGATGTTAGTTTCCTCTTGGCGATAATATAGCCCCTGGTATTGCTCGCATCCAAGGACTTGAAGATCTCTTCTGCTTGTCCCAATGCTTTGATCACAGTCTTCGTTGCTTCATCGCTCGCAAGTACGTCCCCCGCCTTTAGGGTCGTGTCTATGCCCGAGACTGTGAAAACATGTTCGAGGAGATGGTACGGAAACTCGGAGAACCCATCACTGAGGGCCTTCCTTAAGTCATCTCCTCCCTTGGCTCGCTTTGCCTTCTTGCCTCCGATTTCTTTTGCAACTTTGCTGCGCTCAACAGCTTTCTCCAGTGTCAACTTTACCCTCTCTTCCGTGATGGGAGGCACCCCGTGAAAGTTTTGCTTGGGTTCTAACAGGTACTTGCCGCCTAACTTGATATCCACATCTTCATGTCCTTCATTGACCTGTCTTTGCAAAGCCAATACATTCAATTCTGCGTCAGTGACGATGATATTGCCCGCGGCGAAGAATTCCAGGAACAAGCGATATTGGCCATCGCTGAAGGCAATTTCAATTACTCGGTCGGTGCCTATCTGGTTCACACCTGTGACACGTCTGCTTTTGAGATATTTTCGTAGTCGACTGACAAATGCAGAGGGAGCGGTTGCAGCGGTGCGGGAGAAGGACGTCAAATGGCATCGAAAGCCGGAGTCTAGCAGGAGTTGTTCTCGTTTGCCTGGTTTGGCAAATTTGAAGAGGAATATTCGGCTAGACAGGTCATAGATATTAGATACGCGAAGATCAACGAGGGAGCTTGCTAATTCGTTTGCGATCACCTGGGCCAGTGGTAAGTAAACTTCTTTGCTCACGAGGGGCGATTGTGCGGAGACACTGGGAAAGGATTCTTACCTTGACATCAAGGGATGAGAACCGTTGCTTCATGACTTCAGGATGAGAAGGGGAAGGAATCGTTCGATGGAGACAGGACAAAGAAAAAAATAATCTCAGCAACTGAAAACTACAATGTAGAGAAATGTGTATTGAGCGGGTGTGAGTCGAAGTGATTCACTTCGTTAGATCTCCAAATGACGTTGCACCCCTCATACCTTTGAAGAGAAGGCGTGAATGCATTTTTGATTCTAGCCTGTGGGCGGGGTGGCGTCCCTGAACATGACCTTGGGCGCCGGGAGTAGCTTGCTGTTCCGGGTGCTCCTTCGGGCCCCTCGGGCTCCGTTTACCCGCCTAAACCGCCCAGCTCCTTTTCCGACTGCCATTAATCCAGCCTCGCCAGCGTCTCTGTTCCAAGGGCTGCCACGGCGAGATATTGGTTCCATACCTCAACGAAATCGAAATTCCCCCGAATCTTGATCAGTAAATTGGTTCCCACGTTTGCAAGGTTTCTGAAAATGCAGTAGGAAGAGAAGAAGGCCAAGTCGTCCCCATAGAATAAGACGAGAGCTGGCGAGTTGATGTCGGTTGAGCCGTGAACCTTTCATTTCCGAAGGCTAATTCCTTCGACATTCGAAGGGGAGAACCATATGCCTCCCTGAGCATGACATCTATTCGTGGTTATTCGTCGTCTCTTCTCCTCCAGGCCCACGTAACGCCATTCAATCTGCTCCCCAACCGCAAGCGCTTTTGCAGAACATCCAAGCAGACGTTGTGCTTGTAGCAATGGCTTAACACCCTCCGCTAAATCACAGATTCCTCCTCACAAATTCCATGCCCTGCTTCTTACCAAACTCCCATAGGTTCTGTATGCCCTGCTCACTCAAGTCGATGTTCTTCATGTTTGGCGCATCTTGCGCAGGGGCCTTGGACACCCTTGAGGCCACCATGACAGGGTCCGTCTCAAGGACGATGCCGTCGTCCACAATTTCGTCAATCGCCAGCGTCACTAAATCGTAGTTTTCCATGATTGTTCGCTTGTCTGTTGAGTTTCTGTTGTAAATTCGTCAGCTGCTAGTCTGGCCCCGAAACGATGTCCCCCAGAATCGCGAAAGGGTGAAACAGGCAAGACCACGGATACACATACTTAAGAAGAATACTCAGGGTATCTCGAAGCGCAAGAACAACATTGTATAGCAAAATCTCGTTCTCCTCCGCACCGCCCACCACATACAGCATTACGTCGCTCTCCATCTTAAACACCACCACTTTGTTGTCGTATAAGATGACATCGGACGACTGTTTCGACGTCTTCTCCAACAGACCTTTCTCAAAAGCTTTCTGTTCTTTGAGGCTGGAATACGGCTGCGCCGACTGTTGTGGAGGCTGTTGTGTCGTCGCTGCAGAGTGTGGTGGGTTGTAGTATTTTGCGAACAGTCGGGACGAGTCTGCGGAGGTTTCGGTGGAAAGAATCAGGATTGCGACGACGCTGTGGAGCGACATTCCGGGCGCCATGGTGAAGACGAGAGGTATACGATAGGTTAGGACAGGAATTTGTTATTTTGGCGGATCGAGGAGCGCAATACTTCTGGTACTCGAACCAGTGCTTTTCGAACTGTCCTCAACTGCGGACATCGAGCTGCGCGCACTTTGCGAAAAGTTTCTCCGTATTGAACTCTCCTTATCCGGTGGATCATAGAAAGCGTTAATGACGTTTGACTTCAGCCTTGCATATTTTCTTGTATTCCTTCCCTCGAGAGCCCATCCGATAAATTCCACATTTCTTGCCTAGGACTATACTTAAAATAATGGGCAAGTCTTCCAAAGACAAGCGCGACGCCTACTACCGGCTTGCGAAAGAACAAAACTGGCGCGCCCGCTCCGCCTTCAAACTGATCCAAATCGACGAACAATACGACCTGTTCTCGTACGCCGAGCCAGAAAAATGCACGAGAGTCGTGGATCTGTGTGCCGCACCGGGGAGTTGGAGTCAGGTACTCAGCCGCATCTTGATCAAAGGGGAGAGTTTTGGACGGCGAGCCTGGTGTGAAAGGATGGAGAGATTTGATCGAGAACCTCAAACGATCCCGAGTACTAGTATGATGAGTACTCTCGAAATCAACGATACGGCAGCAGAATTAAAACCCCGTGCCAACGTCAAAATCGTCGCCATCGACCTCCAACCCATGGCACCTCTTGAGGGCATCAAGCAATTGAAAGCCGACATAACGCACCCGTCCACCGTTCCATTACTCCTCAAGGCCATCGACCCAGACTTCAGCCCGGCGAACAGTACACACCTTGTCGATTTGGTGATATCAGACGGCGCCCCGGATGTCACGGGTCTCCACTCGCTCGACATCTACGTTCAATCGCAGCTGCTCTACTCGGCCTTGACATTAGCGACCAAAGTCCTGCGACCAGGTGGCAAGTTCGTGGCCAAGATCTTCCGGGCCCGCAACGTCGACCTAATTTACGCGCAGCTGAGGCTATTGTTTGAGAAGGTCACCGTGGCGAAACCTAGGGCCAGTCGCGCGAGCAGTATCGAGGCTTTTGTCGTTTGTGAGGGATACACCCCCGTCAAGGTGAAGCGCAAAGGTGAGGATGGCGTGGAAGAGGAGGTGTTGTGGACGCCGGAGATCAGTGACGCCTGGGAGATTCCTGCTGTTGCTACAAGGGCGACAGCGATGGCTACTTCATCTATTCTAGAAATCCAGGAACAGCCTCAGCCCCAAACATATCCTCTTTCTGAAGACATACTAGGTGTAGCCAATATTACAGCCCCTGAATCAGAATTATCAGCAGATCCAACGCCTTCAACACAAACCTCAGTCCCTCCAATCCAACAGACACAAACCCGCCACCTCCGCCCCGACGGCATAGTCGAACTACACATCCCACTACCGCCGCCCACGGACTCAACGGGCGTAAATCCAGTGCGATACATCGCGCCCTTCCTCGCGTGCGGCGACCTATCGGCATGGGACAGCGACGCGACGTACAAATTGCCCGCGGGCCACGTGTCGCTGGACCCCGTGCAGCCGCCGACGGCGCCACCATACAAACTGGCTCTCGAGCGTCGTAAGATCGAGGGCGGCATGTACGGCAAGACGAAGAAGGGAGAGGGCAACAACAGCACTAGCAGGGATCTACTAAGTACTGGTTAGGGCGAGGTGAGTAGGAGAAAATGTGTTTGATTCCAAGGGAATTTATCAATATGAGTTAAATTTCATCGTGGCCTGCCAGATCGAGGTTTATGCTTCATAATCATCATCCAGACCTATTCACAAACGTGTGTACAGACGCTGTCCCTAGCCCAAGCTCCATCCAAAGCGACTACCAATCCAGTGATAAATCCAGTATAGAGGCTGGTCTGGATGACTTTCCAGACATGCACAACTCAAAGTACTGACGGTCATTGGAATATCGCTCAAAACACTCTCATTCGAATGAGAGTCCAAAATTCGTCATCGTCATCAGCATCATCGGCCTTGCACCCTTTGATAAAACACAATATACGCCTCTGAATTCTGCAATCTATCCCGCGCAGAAAGCTTGGCTGGATCAATGTCATAATGTCGTTCATCATCGAACCTCCTCCAACAACCACGGCCTTGATCCTTGACAATAGAAATGTAATGCCCTCCATCTCCGCTGTTGCCCAAATGTCTTAACACTCCATACGCATCATATGTAAATGGTGCCGTTGTAGCTACCTCCGTGTTGATCTTCCCATCTTGCTCTGGCTGAGTGGGTGGTCGAGGTATAACAAAATCATCCATGCTGAGGTTATGGAGAGGGAATTCAATAGGAGTATGGATTTTCTTCGCCTTTTCGTGCTTGGATGCTGCAAATCGTTTGAAGTGAATGACGAGGAACTGGGGTAGCCGAGTGAGGATGATTTGCTTGGTTGCTTCGCGCTCAACCTTGCAATACGGACACCTCCACAGCTCTGATAACTTTTCTTCTCGACAATATGACGACAAGCAATCATATATGTGGCCAGGTCGGTCCCGCGGAATTTCAACACTGATACTGTAGAAGGCTTCATAAGTGGTAGAAGTTCGCTTGCATGTTAGGCATCGCAATCGTGAAGCGTGTTGGCCGGCAAACAAAGATGACATATAGCTGTGGTCACGGTGCTCATACCGTTTCCATTCAATCGGACTGGCTCTGGCGATGTCCATTCTCTCGCGTTGCATTTCTTCCGCCGTAGTCAGCGGTCGAAGTGGCGTCCGTTCCCAATTGACGTTCAAATCCTCGTGGAGGCAGTCTACGAGAAAGTCAAAGAACTCCTTTGCATCTTGCTGTCTGTCAATCACCCATTCTCGATTCATCCGCCCGCAGAAGTTTCGGAAAGTGGATGGCTTGATGACTTCAGTGTCTCCTTGCCATACGGCCTGAACCAGATTGGCGTAAAGTTTGGGCATAATACCGTTACTTCCTTTCCAGTTACGCTGGACGTAGCCTTCATAGAGCCGATCGTTGAAAAAGTTGGATAGTGGGATAGTTGCAGACAGGCATTGTAAGGTCGAGTTCATATAGCATGTGACGCCAAAATTTGTCAACCCCGTCTTGGGTAATCTCTTTCGCAAAGATGTCACACTTGAATAGAGTGGTGGTCGAGTGGAAGAGGTTACCCTTGCGAGCGCCGGCTGCGGTGCGTTGATATCTGCATGACCTGAGTAGCTCGGTCGGGGTATCGCAGGGGCAGGTCTTGCCGGGACTTGTGGAACCGCTGCTTGGGGAAGAGGGGCTGACTGAGGTACATACGGAGCGGGATAAGAGGGCACAGGCCGACGAGTGGGCGCGACCATGGATTCTTGCTGGTGTATTGAGGGGAAGCGACGCAGGAACGTTTCATAGTCTGGGATGAAGGGAGAGGGAGGCTCTGGTTCTACCTCGATATCCTCGTATTCTTCATCGCTACCTGCAGTAGGCTTTTCGACAGGCGTGACTTCCTCTTGCAGGGCCTGCTGCCGCCATGCTTCTTGTTCGCTCTCATCTAGGAACTTGTGGTCACGGAGACGCCGATTCCTAACTTCATAGCGAGAATTGGCAGACACCATGCGTTGTCTTGCGATAGGTCGACCTAGACCAACTGGTCGTTGACGTGTTGTCCCGAGTGTTGCAGCGGTTCTTGACCGTGCAAGCGATTGAGCACCCATATAATCCACCCAGGAATCAAGGCCGCCTGAGAGCAAAGCAGGTGGGCGACCATCTTTCAGTGGTTTGGTGTCGTTGAACTCGTAAAGCGTGTCGTAGAGAGCTCGCAGTGCTGGCGCTTTGGTCATGGTTGGAGGGCCCTTCAAGTAAGAAATGTCGCTCGTACTTTGGTCGTAATATACAACAATATCAAACTCATGCCTTCGCGAAAAGTGGGTCTGTTCAGCATCGGGGGCAAGGACAAGTCGATCTTCCAACTCTTCCGCGGAGACGCCTTCTTTCAAGGAGATGGGTTCTATACATATAATCGAAGTGGACATTATGTGGCCATCGTCGAATGATGATCTGTCTCGAATATCGATGAGAAGGACATTGTACCTTTTGATGTATTCTTGTAGGGTAGGCGCATCAATTGATGTTTGATGAGGCAGATCGTTTGTACTATTCTTCGGGACAAGGGCAGAATTAATACCATTTGGAGTGGTCGGCCGATAAGGAGCGGAAAGTTCGTCGCGAGTTCTCTGTAAGTGCAGGGAAGCAGTAGAGGAGTTTTGGGATTGGTTGTAATACGTTTGCTTGCGCTCGGACGGAGGACGACCACCTTCGGTCGAAAGTCGATTGTTGATTCCATGGAAGTTTGTAGAGGTTGGATTTATCGGACTATAGGTTGGGCTAGGAGGCTTTGGAAGCGCCATGTTAGTCTCTAAGGGAACCTTTGGAGGAGCAGTTGGAACTTTTGGTGGTACCATGGGTCCATTGCTGAAGGCAGGTATCGGTCGGGGTCCATTGAGCCTTGAAAGGGGTGCGCTGTTTGTGCTCGTGTAAGGCTGAGAAGTCAACCCAGCACTTTGCTGATAATCGCTTGCTTTCGGCATGGACAATAATGCCGACTGGTCGCTACCATTTCCTGGTCCTCTGAGCTTTGCAAATCGCTGCGTCAGGTCATTGCCAGTGTCCGTCAGAGGCCGGCCTTGTAAGCTTTCCGGTTTCGGTTTGCTGTTAGGGCGGGCGCGTTGTATCCGTAATGAGTCAGGCAAATCGGCAGACGACCGAGGAGACGTCGAGCGAGGAGGGATGACTTCGCTTCCCACAGAAGTCGGCCGACCTGGTAATAGATTCTGGGGTATCCCAAAACCAGATGTGTGGAGAGGCTTCCGCGGGATCGCACGAGCTTGAGGCTGAGTACCATAGTGGGCATTGTTGTCTTCAATGACTGCCTTGACTTCTTTCATCTGGCCCTCCATATCCAACAGCTTCGAGCGGGCCACCTTGTATTTTGCCCGCCACTGCACATTATTGTCCCAAAATCCATATTCTTTATGTCGAGGGATATAGTTGACAGCGATCTCGTAAGCTCGTACATAGCTCTTATATGCTAGATCATAATGACCAAAATCGACTGAGGCTTTGGCGATTTTTGTGGAGTTTTCGACTTCGCCTAGGACTTGGGATAAAGAACCATTGTCTTGAAAGGAAGCAGTGGCTTCCTGGATAATATCCTTGATATGAGGATAAATCTTCTCTGAGTTTGGGTTCGGATCTGGGGTTGAGGCCCGATGATCGGTCCAGCTACTTCTAGCGCTGCCGATGGTGGAGGAGGTGTGAGCGGAGGAGAATGACGATGAGGATGCGTACGCCGCCATGGCGATGTACAGGCCGATCTACCGGAGTATCATCGCGTGCACGAGCGGCGGCTCGGTGCTGGGTGTTTCGAGGATCGAATATTCTAAAATTAATTGCGCGGTCAAGGCGTTTGACAATCGAGACTAAAGAGACGTTTGCAGTCGGCGGAGGAGTGCTTGTCAGGACGGTGGCGAAGAGAAGAGAGCGAGAACTCCAGGAATGGATAGAAATGAGCGAACAACGTTGTTTTGTTAGGAAGTCATGAGGGTGGGTGAATGTTCTTGAAATGGGAAGCGTCGAGAGTGAAAGACAGTTGCATGATGGCCACGAATGTCTGGGGCCGCAGATCTGAGAGTCCGACGTACGTCTGGTAATAGCCTGAGGACACCACGACACTAACCTGATGACCCTCCTATGGCAGTCTAGTGCGGCGGCGGGCGCGGACGAGGCTGAGGCTGAAGCTCAACAAGGCTGACGAATTGCGGCCAGTCATGACCAGTGGCTTGTTGCATGTGGTTGGATTGTGGCGGGTGGCTGCCTCATGCGGCGACAGTCCTAAGGTTCCCCAGAAATCACCATACGCTCGCTGTCGCTGGCATCACTCTGAACTCAACTTATTACCTCCATTGCACCTCTCTTCTGTTACAGCCCGAATCACCTGTCTTCACACTTCACCATAGACAGTTCTGGTCCTGACTGCTCGATAATTGCGTACCAAGATCGACTGTTCTCCCGCCGCGTCCCAAGCATCCTAAGCCCTCTTACCTCCACCCTTCCACAATGGCCGGGTGGTTCACCTCAGGCACGTCCGTGCTCGATGAGCAGATTGATAAAGCTACATCATCCAGCTTAGAGGATATTGCCACATCCCTTGAGATCACAGACTTGATACGGTCGAAAACAGTGCAGCCTAAAGATGCCATGCGCTCGCTGAAGAAGCGAATAGGCAACAAGAATCCGAACATCCAACTGTCAGCCTTGAAGCTCACAGACACGTGTGTCAAGAATGGGGGCTCCCATTTCCTCACCGAAATTGCCTCGCGCGAATTTATGGACAATTTGGTTTCGCTCCTAAAAGCCTACGGAGCCGCAGCGGTCAATGAAGACGTCAAGCAAAAGATCCTCGAACTGATTCAAAGCTGGGCCAGTGCAACCCAGGGAAGATACGATCTGTCATACATAAATCAGGTCTATCAGAGTTTGCAAAGGGAAGGCTTCAAATTCCCTCCCAAAGTCGACATATCGAGCACCATGCTGGACAGCAGTGCCCCGCCTGAGTGGACGGACAGTGATGTCTGTATGCGGTGTAGGACGTCATTCACCATGACCAACAGAAAGCATCACTGCAGAAACTGCGGCAACGTCTTTGATCAACAGTGCTCTTCGAAATCCATTCCTCTTCCGCACCTAGGTATAATGCAACCAGTTCGAGTCGACGACGGCTGCTACGATAAATTGACCAAGAAGTCAGCCGGAGCGCCAGATCGCCGAGTATCTTTCGCCTCGAAACCGGCTCCCATGCAGCCTCGGAGCGCCCGAATCGAGAGCAGCTTCGACGAGGACCTCAAGAAAGCGCTGGAGATGAGTTTAGAAGAGGCGAAAGGTATTTCAAGCTCAGGTTATGCCCCTCAGTCACAGCCCAAGCAAGAGCCCACAAAGACAAATGGCACAGCCACTGAAGAGGAAGACGACCCAGACTTGAAGGCTGCAATCGCAATGTCCTTGAAAGAGGCGGAAGAACAGGCCAAGAAGCACGCCGCTAATTTCAAAAAGACCACCACCGATGGAGCAAGTTCGACTCAGCCATTCACAATGCCTAAGAACGATTATGAGCTGTCTATAATGGAGGCAGAGAACATCAACCTCTTCGCAACACTCGTGGACCGACTCCAACATCAACCACCCGGGACGATATTACGCGAACCTCAAATTCAGGAACTTTACGAAGGCATTGGCAAGCTACGACCTAAGCTTGCGAGGACGCTTGGCGAGACCATGTCTAAGAATGATGTCTTACTTGATCTACATGCCAAGTTGTCAACGGTTGTGCGATACTACGATCGAATGCTCGAAGAACGGCTGAACAATACTTACAACCAAAGAAACCCGGGCTATGCAGCCTACGCTATGCCTTCTGCAGCCGGTCCTCAGGTTTCAGGTATATACCCATTAATAGCTTCAGGCCCGCCGCCGAGCATGAATACTGCTCCAGGCGGCACGGAAAGTTACTACTTCAACAACGCACCAGTTGAATCGTATGCCCCACAACCTCAGCAGACACCTATGCCACAACCGCAACGGTCATATTCATATTCAAGTCAGAAGCAAGAAGCTCCTAGTTCGCCGTATCAGTACCCAGCTCAACAGCTTGCACAGCAACATCAACACATGCCGCCCCCGGGACAACTTAATCAACCTCCTTCCCCGCAACTTTACCAGCATCAGCCTAGCCAGCAGCAGCCGCCGTATGCGTCTCAACCTCCTCAACAGCCTCCCTCTATGTACCCTCAAATGCCTCCTCCGGTAGATCCCTCACAAACTCCCACCCCATATGCTTCAATGCCACAAATATCCGCAGAAGCCTCTACTCAATCCCAAAGCCAATATCAACACCAGATGCCACCTCAGCAAGTGCCTCAGCCATCCTATCAACCGCAGGCACCATCTCAAACACAGCCTGCCCCTCCACAACAGGCTTACCAGCAACAATATCCTCCTGTACAACCACAAGCACAGCCGGCACTCCCGCCATCAGCACCGCAACAACAACCTATGTCAACTGGGGGCTCGTACGCAGCACCACAACAACAGCCCATGTCGACTGGTAGCTCGTACGCAGCACCGTATCCAACCTATACCCAAGAGCACTTTCCGTCTGCACCGCAGCATTTACCAACTCCTTATGGTCAGCCGCCTCAGCAGCACCAGCCCAAACCCGTGGCTGTGGAAGAGAGTTTGATTGAGCTCTGAGTCTCTGGTTCCAGGTCTGGAGATGATGATCAATGCCGATAGTTGTGCTGGGTGTGATGGTACGAATCGAAGAGGGTCTGATTTTGTCATATTGTGGCCAGGAGCTGAAATGATGGTTTCTCATGTTCTTAGGCTCATCTTAGAGCTGGTCTGATCCGAGGCGCACACTCTATCTATTGGCATCGCAATTCATGTCCTGTCTGACACAGAACTATCGCTTACGAAAAGCTCTCGTTAGCGCGTCACCCTTCTAGATTGACAATAATTGCTCAGTCAATTTAATTAGCTGGCTGATGTCATTAAATTCGTTGACAACTCATTGCGTCCTTTCTAATGTGGCCATCCGACATTACGTTGCTCTGTCGCGTTTGCTATATCGCCTACATTCCTACAGCTCATCTTTAGCCTTACTAGCTCCCTTCCCAGGAGTCTTTCCCACCGAGTCCTTGACCATCAGCGCCATGATGTCGACCAGCAAATCACTTGCGGCTACACTGGTGACTTCGGCGCTCGTGTCGTACGGTGGACTCACTTCGACCACATCCGCGCCGACGAGCCGGATACCTTCGAGACCTTTGATGAAGCGCTTGAGCTCCCTAGTCGTCCAACCCCCGGACTCTGGCGTGCCAGTAGCAGGCGCGATGCTCGGATCCAAGACGTCGATATCGATGCTCAAATACACGGGTCTGTCGGTGCCGACAATGTTCTTGACTCGTTCGGCGATGCCGTCCATACCGCGTGGCTCGTCGTCGATCTCATGTGCCTCGATCAGCTCGAAGCCGACGGTCTCCTTGTCGATGGTGTAGTCGTTCGGCGAGAACAGCTTCGTGCGCAGTCCACCGTGCACAGAGCTGCCCTTGGCGATGCACCCCTCCCGAGCGGCGTGCCAGAAAAACGTGCCGTGTGTGATTGCGCTCTGCTCGCTAACGATGCCCGTGTACCCGGCGTAGGGGTCCCACGTGTCTAGGTGGCTGTCGAGGTGGATGACGCTGATGGGGCCGTAGGTCTGTTTGAGTGAGCGCAGGATCGGAAGCACAATCGAGTGGTCGCCGCCCAGGCTGAGGATGCGCGGGTGGGCCCAGTTGCTACCACTGGCGGTGGTGGTGTTGTGGAACAGGATCTGTCGATACCCTTGCTCCATCTGGCGGAAGGCATGCTGGGCGTCGAACGGCGTGATGGGGATGTCACCACAGTCGACGATCTTGAGCTCTCCCTCGGTCAGCGGGTCGACTCCCCACACCGTGTTGTAGCTCCGGCCCTTCTTCTCGCGCGAGCTGGCGGCGCGGATCCCCCGTGGCCCGAATCTTGCGCCCGGTCGGTACGACGTCGACGTGTCGTAGGGAAACCCTACGATCGCGATGTCAAGAGGTGAGCTGTGCGCGGGGGAGAAACATCGATGCCACGGGAGGTGGGCGAATGTGACGGGTTGTGAGAAGGGCAGGTCTTTGTCTAGATCCTCTAGCGGATACGGGTAGTTCGGCCCTACGGAGAAGGAGAGAGGGCTGCCTTGGGCGGCTTGTTCATCGTGTTCGGCATGAGCCTGAGTCGGGGAAGGGAGGGAGAGGAAGGCAGTGATGGCGAGCGCGAAGGCAAGCTTCAGTGTGCGCGCCATGGTCGGGTACGACCACTTTGAGTGGCGTTTGTCCTGCTCCTCTGATTCCTTATAGCTAATCTTGCCCAAACACTTCGATATTGTTCTCAGCTTACGATATCAAAGTCCTCTGTAAAATCAACTTAACAGATCGACCGTGTTCGAATTGAGGCTCCCTCCAGCACCACAGGCACGGGACCACCTAGCTAGACGGGGTCGGTCTTTATACTTATTGCGATTCATTATCTTGTTTTTCTCCTCCCAATGTCGCACGGGAAAACTCTGCCGACTCGTTCTAAAGTGGTCATATGGCACCAAGCCGAAGGCTGGCAGCACGATGAGCTTGACGGACAACTCCTCTTGATACGACCTTTATGTTCTACCACAACCAATGTCCTTGTGGTGCTGGTATCTCCGACTCTCCACACTTCATGTCTACAATACCACTGGGGAGGCTCGCCTCGTGCAACTCCCCGAGCCGCTGCTGTACCTTTTCGTTGGGTTGCTTGGCTAGGGTGGGTGGCCATTGGCTGCATTGCCCATGTTGTATACGCATCGAGTTTCGGGATATCCTAGTCGAGGACGGGCTCTAGAACGGAAATGGATAACAGTAAATAGAAATGGTGGACAAGTCCGACCTGGAAAGCTTGCTTGTAAATTGTCCTCAATATGGATCCTGAGATCCCTTAGATGACCATATAGAAAATTTTCTCTTGCCGCCAGATGTATATAACGTAAAATTTCGTAATTTGTGCACGTCAGGGCGGCGACATAATGACGACCAGCCCACAGACAGGGAGGGGGGTGGGCACGGGAAATCGCGTCTCAATTGAACACCACCGTCTTATGGCCGTTCAGGAAGACTCTCTGTTCAGACCACCATTTGACAGCGGCAGCCAGTACCTGGCTTTCGACGTTGCTGCCCTCGTCGACGAGTTCCTTGGGAGTCATGCTGTGGTCGACTCTCGCGACTCGCTGCTCGATGATCGGACCTTCGTCTAAATCGGCCGTGACGAAATGGGCAGTAGCTCCGATGATTTTGACGCCGCGGTCAAAGGCTTGATGGTACGGCTTGGCGCCCTTGAAAGACGGTAAGAAGCTGTGGTGGATGTTAATGATCTTGCCGGACATGGCCTCACACAAGGTAGGCGAAAGAACCTGCATATATCGCGCCAGCACGACGAGCTCGATGTTGTGCTCCTTGATGAGCTCAAGTATGCGACCTTCTTGCTCGGCTTTTGTGTCCTTTGTGATTGGCAAATGTTGGAAATTGATGCCGTAGCTCTGAGCTAAAGGCTGGAAATCTGGATGATTTGACACGATCACAGGCACGTCAATCGCCAACTGGCCTGTCTTTTGCCGGAAAAGCAGATCGTTGAGACAATGCCCTATCTTTGACACCATGATGAGCACCTTGGGTTTCTGCGCAACCGGCCGTAGGTTGTAGTCCATCTTGATGTCCTCTGCCAGCTCGTTGAACGACGGTCTGAGGAACTCGGTGTCATCAGCCGGGCCGAAATGGACTCTCATGAAGAATTTCTCCGAGGTTCGGTCACTGAACTGTTGCAGGTCGAGAATGTTCAGCTTGTTTTTGGCAAAGATCCCAGTCACAGCGTGGATGATGCCTGGCTTGTCTGGACATGACAGCGTGAGAATGTGGTCGTTAGCCATCTTGCTGTTACCAAGCGAACTGTCAATGCTTCTCCAGCGAGAGCTATTGGAAGCCGAAAACTTTGATTTCGTCGAAAAGAATTGAACACGATACAAATTGAGTGACGATAGCCTCTGAGTCGCAAGTCTTGGACTCGCCAGGAGAAGAACCATCTGCCAATATTGGTACTTGGAAACTCGCGTGACTGGTCAAAGGTAGAAAATTTCAGAGCCTCAAAGATGCGTTAGACATATTCTGCTTCGACGTACATCTTGACGTAATCATTACGGTGGAGGCTTTTGCGATTAGTTGGAAGCGCAGGCTGCGGCAGGCACAACCGTCGTTTTCTCTCCACTTGGGCTGGGAAGATCTCGGCGCCTCAAGCGCGTTCAGCCTCTGATTCTTAACTTTCCACACCGACAGAAAACAACCAGACTTGATTGAGAAATCCTGCCTGGAGCTGTGAAACATCTTGAGGTCCTTTCGTCTCTCTCAGGCTGCATCCCCGACTGCGCCTTGTTGGAGTTCCACACGTGGTCCTCACGTGTCATATTTGGTATATCTTCGACCGCGTTTTAGAGGCTCGAGATTTCTCAATTGCGCAGACTCTGACATCGATATAAGTGAAGATAATATCCTCATTTACTTTCTTTTCCCTTCATGCCCTCTTGTAGTCGACGCCCTCCTGCTTCTCTTCGAGTTGCTCGTGGCGCTACTTTGTCTTTGTCACATTGCCTTTAGCTCCAACTCACCTTCGATCTCTCTTGTCTGCTTCGCCTCATTCTTGCCATTACCTTCGTCTTTCTGCGCTTCCAAGTCAAGATGGCCACAGTTCTTCCTGACCTCCCAGTTCCGGTCTCTCAGTTTGTCCGCTATGCAGATGAACACCCCAAAACCCAAGCTGGCGTCGCTGAAGCTGTGGCACCCTTCAAGGCGTTCGAGAGCAAATTGAGAGAAGTATATGCTCAATATCCTAATCACTCAGCTATCACTCAAGACCATTTGGTTTCTGTCTTCAATAGCGACCCTGTCACTGTTCGGGCAAGAGATCTCGCCCAAGAGTCGCCCGCTGAAAAGGATAGATTCCTCTTGCCCCTTCCAGACAAGAGTCGCAGAAGCGATAAATCACCAGCCACTGTCCGCAACCTGAAAGAATTCAAGACCAATTTCAATCTCTTCTCCGAATCATCCCTCGTCGATCTGGATTGGAACAATGTCATCTGTGCTGGTTCGGCCGTCGCCACCTGTCTGCTCCCGGTCGATGCTCCTTACAATGAATCCAAGGTAATGGTCACTTCCGCATATAAACCCCCTTGCGCGTGCAGGATCTGACACGAATTCAGCGTGCCCTGCGTGCATATTACCACGAAGATCTTGCACCTGCCTCAGATGTCGATCTCTTTCTATACGGTCTTAACGAAGAACAAGCCGTCGAGAAAATCAAACAGATTGAAACCAAAATCCGTGACAGCATCCTCTCCGAGACTACAACCGTTCGCACCAAGAATGCAATTACCATAGTCAGCCAATACCCTTGTCGCCACGTCCAGGTTGTGCTGCGAATTTACAAGAGCATTTCGGAGATTCTCACTGGTTTCGATGTCGACTCGTCTTGCGTGGCCTACAATGGCTCAGAGGTCTTTGCTTCTCCCAGGGCTATATCAGCCTACATGACTCAGGTGAATACTATCGATCTCACTAGACGTTCTCCATCGTACGAAAATCGCCTATCAAAATACTCACACCGTGGATTCGAGGTCTACTGGCCTGCGATTGAGCGTGCTCGTGTCGATCCTACCATTTTTGAGAGGTCGTTCCAACGAGTGCAAGGATTGGCCAGGTTGCTGGTTTTGGAGAAACTGCCTCATCCCAATGACAGAGACAAGTACCTTGAAAAGCGCCGGGAAGAGCGTGGCCGTCCGCCATTGCCATGGAACTCCAGACATCGCCACGCACTTCCAGGCAACATCAAAGAAGACCAGCCTGAAGACGTCGCAGAGTGGGTCGAAGAAGACGTTTCCAATTACCACACTGTGACTATCCCTTATGGACCCAAGTACCATGCCAAGAGGATCGAGAAACTCCTCTTCACCAAGGACCTGCTCCTAAATGCTGAATGGAACAAGTCAAAGGACAGAGAAGCGAACTTACATCGCCATCCAGCGTTCTTTGGCTCGGTCACGGATGTCATGCACGATTGCTGTGGATTCTGTCCCAAGCCGAAGACCGACGCAGATCTTGCGGCGCTCGAGGAGGAAAGCAAGATCTATATCTCTGGGGATGTCACATTTCTCAAAGATGATCCGGGCAGACAGGCCATTGGCAGCTTCCATCCTATCACAGATAACGACTGGACGGAAATGGCGTACATTGGAAACACTGAGACACTCTGTCAAGCCATTGTGGATCTTGACCTCGAGGCAGTCAACGATTGGTTCGGGTCCGCTCCTGATGCAGACGTGAATCGGCGTGATTATGCAGGTCGGACACCTCTACATCTTGCTGTTATGTGTTCAACACCTGAGATTGTCCAATGCCTCATCGAACACAATGCTCGTCTTGTATCGCGGTTGTACAATGGCATGACCGCTCTACATCTCGCTGCACATCGTGGCCAGGTGCAGATGGTTAGAGACATCCTTGACAAGAGTCAGGCGAACGAGGAACAGGAAGCAATCAAAGAAGAAGCGCGTAAAGCAGCACGGAGAGCGAGTGCAAAGCCGGAAAGTCAGACCGAACACGAAGATGAAAGTGGAGATGATGCGGACGACGAAGACGATGAATTCGACTCAGATGAGAGTCTAGATGACGACGAGGATGACGAAAGTGTGACTGAAGGCTCATTCGTGAAAGTCAACGGTACGGCTGACGCCGAAGAGGTGGAGGATAGCGATGAGCCAGACGTTTACGATGTCGACGTGCTCGCCTGGGACAGCCCACTCTCGCCTCTCCATCTCGCTATTTTGGCTGGGCACATTCCCGTTGTCGATCTCCTCGTGAGCACTTTTGGTGCCGACGTCCTCCTTCCCGTCAAAATCAAAAATGCATACAACCCACGTGAAGCAAGCGCTGCGATATTGACTTTGACCTTGGCACTTGAGCTCCCTCTCCAACAAGCAAACGAAACTGTGAAAACACTTCTTGCTCTCGGAGCATCTTATGGCCAGGCTGATATGCAGCATATCTCGGCTCTTCATTATGCAGTCAACAATGCAAAGACGCTTATCCTGGAGACAATGCAAGGTATTTCGACCTCAAGCTTCGAAAACACTTGCAATTTTATCGCGATATCTGGTTACCGTTACAACCCGAATGTCAGTACACCTCTCCTGACTGCAATACGCACTGGGAATTCAGAAGTGGTGCGGAAGCTTATTCACATGGGCGCGAGAACCAGCATTGATTTTGAGTCTTTTGCACAAGCCTACAAACGCCACTTTGACAACACTTCCGATGATCCGTCAGAGATACGGAAGGTCTTCAATGCCTACGCCGAGCAGCCAATTACTGTCGCTCTCCAGCACGAAATGCTTGACGTTGTTGACTATCTCATTGAGAATGGGACGGATGTCAATACCTTACCTTGCGCTACACACAGCTATCTTGAAAATAGCTATAATTCTTGGAATAAATCAGCAAATTCACTCCTGGATCTTGTTCAAGCACGCATCGAATCGCTCAAGGATCATCTGGGCGATCAGGGACATCGCAACGCGTCGGAAAAACCTGCACCGCTTGGAGAAGATGGTGAATATCTCGATAAGTACGAAGTCGGGAAATACACCCACTGGGTTGCCTCAGGCGACCTCCGCGACGCCAAGTCAATTAAAAAATATCAAATGGGTCGATACATGAAAGAATTGGAGAATCTGGGCCGCACTCGTGAAGAAAACAGACCGAAAATGGAAGCCATCAATGTGAGGATTGGAGAATTGCAGGCCCTGGAGCAGAAACTCGTCGAAAAGGGCGGAAAATCTTTCTGGGACCTCTACCCAGAGAAGCAGAAAGACGCTAAGAGAGACACTCATCGCAATTATTATGGCTACACAGGGTACAAGAACGAACCATATGAGACTAAAATCTCCTTCAGCGTTCCCGATCTCACACTCGAGAAAGAAGCAAATTACGTCAAGCTGTTCGAGGCTGCTTGGGTCGGAGATACTGAAACTGTGAAGTCACTTTGCCTTCGTTCTGATCGTCCTCTCCTCATTGCAGTCGCCGATCTTAACGGATTTAGTCCCTTCTCCATCGCGGTCATTCGTGGTCATTATCAACTGGCGAAGATGATGATCGAAGTGGCTCAAGCACAATACCAGCCAAAGAACAAAAAGAAGCAATATCATTACTCTCTTGAAAATGACGAATACTCTGATGACAGCAACAGCGACGACGACGGCGACTCCCAGGTCTCCAGTGAAACACTGAAAGTTGTAACTCACCTTGTCGACGAAAACTTCACCATAGACGACGTGGCAGCACTGGCGGCCAATGTCAAGTCCCAAGTCTCACCCGCTGCAATGATCAACTGGAACTGTCGAGTCGGCCGAGCGCTTGAAGGTGTCTCTGAACGGGAGGTACTTCAAGTCTTTGGAGGAGCCGGGGCAGTTAACAGCGTCTACGCCGGCTCATACTCCGATCAATCATGGGCTTGGTTCCACCAGGCACTTAATGGAAGAAACACCATGAGCCGATCGTCGTTGCTTCGGTACGCCATTTACACGAACAACATGACTCTTGTGAAATTCCTCATTCAGATTGGCAACGAACTGGCAGTTCAAGCGGACGAAGACCAAAGTGAAGGCAATTTAAAGGTCATGCCGATTGCAGCTAACGACTTCAATCTCGCAATCCGCCTGGGAAGGGTTGAAATGATCGGCGAGATCATCAGGTCTACTGGGTTCGGTTTTCCTCTCCAGAAAGTCTTCCAGAAGTCTGGTTTGGAACTCAAAGAGAAACCCAAATATTACGCAGGCCTCACGGTACATGGTAAAAAAGAAAAATCATGGGTTGATGCCAGTCGCAAAGTCCATCGTTCATCACGCATGGAATCTGACCTGGGAGTACCGCTACTTGCGGCTATGATGGAGGGAAATGTTGAAACCATCGAATACTTCTTGTCAGACTCACCACTGCGGAGATATCTTGACTTTGCCAACTCATTGAGAAGCGATAAGCGTATATTAGCCCTGGCAGAGACCAAAGGCGGCGTCAAGGGTACTTTAGAGTCGTGGCTTTCTACTCGAAATGATCTTGCCCTCCATATGGGAGTCCTGTCACCTCCCAAGGAAGATGGTACCCAGCCGACTTTCGATTTCCTGCTGGAAAAGATGCTCCATGCACTGGAACTCCGCTCTTTGGACGGGCAGACACCGCTTCACCTTGCTTTCAGGGTCGGCAGATACTATGCTGCGAAAAAGTTGATCGAGGCTGGAGCCAACCAGGCCACCAAGGACAAGGTCGGTCGGAATATTCTGCACACCATCCTGAGCACAGTTGCGGTTGATAGACCAGGCTTACTGAAGTCGCTACTTGGAATGCTCGAGAAAGAAGTCGTCGCTACGCTGCTCTTAGAGCGTTGCAGCGCCGTCGAATCTTCGGGGAATACGCCGCTGGCCGTATTTTTGAGTCGTATCGGGCACGAAACTGGTTGGGAGGAGAGCCTCAAAATCATCTTATCGTTCTCGGACGGCAAAGACCTCCAAAGGATGGACGGAGCGGGCGACTACCCGCTGCACAATGTTGTGAAGATGGGACACCGAAAGCTCGTCGAATTTATCGTGGAATACCGCCCGGGTCTCTTGTACTGGGAGAATGCGACAGGTATGACTGTCTCTGATGTAGTGACGACCAGTTATCTGCGTCATCAGATCGACAATCCTCCACACCTTATCCAGACCTCGGAGCGAAGCATCAAAGACCAGCCCGCCAGCGACTTCACTGAAGTAGAAGAGGGCACCAAGGAGGCTGAGAATGATGACACGGCGGGTCGCAGTGATATTTGGCGCATGAATCAGCTCATTACTGACCTTATGGCGAAATATCCAGCGAAACGCAAATTGGTGGGCCTGCAAGACGCGAACGAGGTAGCCAAGCGCCTGGCTCTACTGCAAAAGCGAAACAACGAAGAGATGCGCCGCTATGCGATCATGGGACAGCGTCGTGGTTATGGGCAAGAGGCAGAGCACGATTCGGAGTCGAAGCAGGACGAAGTGGCCAAGTACTTGGGCCAAGCCATGGGATTCACCAAATGGGACGAGATGCACTGGCGCAAGAGCGAGGTTGGTGAGGATGAGAGTGGATTGCAGTTGGAGTATGGTAGAAATGAAGAGGAAGAGGAAGAGGAAGAGGAAGAAGAACAGTCTAAGCCGAGCCTTCTTACTGTGCGTCCGGAATTGCGCTGAAGAGAATTTGAGAATAGATTGTGGTCTGGAACGCGGCTGGGGCAATGGCGCAGTCGGCAAACTTGTCATGAGCAACAAAAAGAACTATTTTCTGGTCAGATTGAGATATGTCCTGCACAGCGTCGAGACACCGTCGAGATTTCAGGGGGAAATGACCATCGCAGACACATTGTCGAGAAACTCAGAGACAGAAGGAACCAATTTTGAAGATGATTCACACAAGTGAGAGAAAATGCTTAGGCACCTAGGGAGGCAGGGTATATAATCGGAATTCCAGATCCAAATTCAAACATCATCCATAACGGAGATAAACATTGGTAAATGCCACTGGCATGCATGGCCAAGAAAGTACAAATTTGTGGCCCTTTGCCTGCTTCTCTTCTTTTGCAGTTTCTCTGCCTGTTTATGTTCAGGGCTCAGTGTCGCCGGGGGTATCATAGTCACATTTCATCAAAAGAAAAAGGAAAGCTTTCGGAGTCGGACAACAAGAACTACCTAGGTACCCGGGTAGGTGTTGTCGTCGAGGTAGTGTAAATAGTGGTGGTGTTGGGAGGGAGCAGAAGAAAAACAAAAAGTGTGTGAAACCCCGTCGGCCAAAACCTCCAGACCATTTCCTCCAGGGGGGACCGTGTCGTATGGAAATGCCCCCCATTCCTCCTGTCCTTGCCAGGGCCCATTTCGTTTCGCAAAAAATCGTTATTTTCGTAGCAAAGCCTCAGGCTTCAAGATTTGTAGAGAATAGGTGGATGTTTACTACTAAGGCTCCTTTTCTTTTCCTTTTACAGAAGCCGTAGTTGTTTAACCTCTTGGAAACCCAGAGATGACCTCTCGGACTGGGGAGTGAGAGACTGTGTGGAAGAGGGGGATGAATGAGATCAAAGAGGTAGGGCTCGACGGAGGTCGCGTGTTGATTGAGGAAGAGGCACCCAAGAAGTTTCTGGTAATTACTTCGAGTATTGGACAGAAGCGAGAAGATGATGTGTGTGATTCGGCTGGGTAGGTTTTGCCTCAAACTTTCCTTTCGTAATCGTCACCAAGGGGGTTTTAAAAGTGCAGCGGGATGTATGCACGTCAAAAGGAGGCCCATCTTCGTCCAAATCGATGGGATCCTGCGTTTTTTTTTTCAGGTTGTGAGCTATCCACCGGCTGCTAGACAATCGGCGAGCACAGAGTGTAGACCCAGTCGATCTTGAGCGCTCGCGCCGTCCCAGCCATAGTTGTCGGAATTATTGTCGATGTCCATTGGGTCATCTTCTGGGTCTAGGTGACCGTTAGTCAGTGGTTTGCTGTTCAAGTGTTGCTCTTGCTTAGGATGTTGTTCATGCTGCTGCAGTTTTTGATCCAGCAGCCATTGATCGTGATCGTATCCGGCCGAAGCATTGGTGATGTTAAAACCAATCAACGGATTGCTGTTCCAGGGCAAAGGCCCGGTCTGAGAGGCAAGCTGAAGATCTGCCATGCTCAGAGGACGTCTGGCGTAGGCTGTCTGGGCTTCGAAAGGCAGCAAATTATCGTCTCTTGTTCTCTGGAGTTTGCCGGCCTTGACATCCTCGTCCTCACGCTCGATCTTCTTCCTGTACGCTTTCGTCATTATGCCTTCGGCTGCGCCATGGTTGTAGCGCGGTCCATTAGATCGTGTTCGGTTGAAAACTTCACTTATGACGGTCTTGAGATACGTCTCTGCTGCAATGTTCACCAGGTCGGCACACTGCATCGTACATCCTTGAGCGATGGACTCCTCGTAGCAGATTGGTACGATGCGGGCATAGATCGTGGGAACATCAGGGAATTCCAGTGTTTCTGAGTACAGTGGCTGTTGATATCTCTTCCTGATCTCCAGATCCCAGTTCGTCTTCGTCAAGCCTCCGGCAGCTCCTGAAACAGCAGTCGGTTCGGGGGCCTTGATGCGACCAGCCTGATAGTACTCTTCGTATGGATTTCTGCGGGCGGCTGCTTCCTCCTCCGCTTTGTCGCCATTAATACCTTTGAGCCGTCGTCGTTCGCGACCAGGTAGAGACATGACTTCAGCCTTCAGGCGTTGTTCGGCAGCATCGCTGGCGACGGCGCCTTTTGAGGAGGCATTGAGTGTCGACTTGTCCGAGGTTGCACTGACCCATACTGCGAGCCCTGATTCAGGAGGGTCCTTGCCGATATTACATATTAATGCGAGAACGAGTGAGTTGTGGGCGTGTTCGGTCTGTGGGTTGGCGTAGAGGAATTCATCGCATTCGTACCCAAATTCGTTGGCGTTGAGTTCACCTGCAGGGCGCGCATTAGTATAGCATTCCATGTCAGACGGTTTTCATGTGCCTAAATACCCCGTATAAATCTGGTTAAAGCGTCGAAGTAGGTATCCCAATTGTGGGCAATCAAAGACTTTAGCTCGGCGTATAAAGGTTCGAGATCGAGGCGAGGAAAGGTTTGCGCAGCCTTGACCGGCTTAGTCGCCGAGCCTGGGACAGCTTTGACTGTGCTGGATATGGAGTTGATGGTGTCTGAACGAGTGAGGGCGGCGGGGTTGAACGTGTCGTCGAAGGTAGCCATGATTGACTGCGCTGACTTTTAGGGAGGAGCGCTCGTCTCTGGCAGCGCCACAAAGATAGAGGCTTGATTCATAAGTGATTCCAGGCCAATTCAAGTTTGAAAGACATGCCGGACTGCGGAATGGGTGAGGGATTGAAGAACAGACTGACTTGGGGCTGTTGGAGGGCGGTGGTGTTGAGGTGCTGGTGTTGGCCTGCGGACTGGGACTTGGAGGAGTCGAAAATCCGCAGATCAAAGGCGACTTTGACTGGCCGAATCGAACATGCGAGCACCGGCTGTTGACCACCTGCTACAGAAATAGTCATTTACTTTCCGGATCAGCGCGATAAAGCCTTTTATTTTCTATCAACGTGTCAATAGAATAGTCATGCTGCTCATAAACGACGACCAAAGCATCACTGTCACCGTCCCTACGTAGCCTCGTGATCATTCATCAGGCTGTCTCAACCAGGAGATCTGCCTTTCTATCTGTCATCTGATTGTCTCCCTTAACTTATTTGAATCTTCCATTTCTTGACCGTAGCATCTGCGCCAGTACTGTAAACAGTGTCATCCAGCCAGAGAATTCCGTTGACTCCTTCTTTGTGCGCATTGGTTTCCTTGATGCGCTTCCCGGGCTCCTTCAAACTCCACGCAAAGATGTTGGTGTCCAGACTGCCAGACACTGCTCCGGTACCTTCCGAATTCCATGCAATGCAGGTGACCTTGCCTGTGTGGGCGCTCCATCTGTCTGTCACCAGCTCCAGGGAAGCCGACCCAGTTACAAGGCCAGTGAGCCCAGAGCTGATCTTGTAGACGTATATCTTTCCAGCGGCAGTACCAACTGCAACCATTGAGCCGTCTTTGGAAAAGGCGATTGCCGTCAAAGGGTGGGCTGAGACCTGGTCGACTACTGCACTCTGCTTCGGCGCCTTTCCAGGTACAACCGAGAAGAGACGTAGGCTAGAGTCTTCAGATCCAATAGCAACGGTACTGCCGTGAGATGCAAGAGATGTTGGAGTGGATTTCAAGGGCAGTTCTCCGTCTTCTTCTCCATCTCTGTACACAATCACGCTCTCCAGCTGGGCGACCACCACAAGCGAGTCTGAAGTACAGGTCAACGCTTTTGGCTGTGAGGATAGCTTGGTGGCCTTTCCAGTGAATGTCTTCGCTCCGGCATCTACGCTTCTCAAGGTGTCGTCCCAGCTGACGGAGAACACTCGAGGGTGAGCTCCAGATGGAGTCGCCGCAAGGCCCGAGATGATATTCGTTGGGCCTTCGCCCTCGACTGAGTCGGCCGATCCCTTCGCTGAATCCCACGAGCACAAGCGACCATCGTAGCTGCCTGTCCACAGAGTCTCATTCTTTAGGTCTCCGGAATATGTCAGAGCGGTGATGTTTTTTTGATGGCCTGAGATGACTTTGGTAGGTTTGCTGGAATTTGTGTTTAAATAGTTGAGGTCACCGCTGAGGGAAAGAGAAACGATCAAGCCGTCTGCCCTTGCTGGCCAGACAACGCCCACCTGCTGGTCTGAAACAGCCGCTCCCTCGCCGAAGGACCACGTATGGGTGACTTTGCCAGCTTCCACGTCCCAGGTCTTAACGGTTCGGTCCCCTGAACAAGTTACAAACCTTGTAGAATCTTTGGACCATGATACGCCAAAGATGCTGCCTTTGTGACCTTCGGCAGCGTCGACAATTTCGGTCTTGACGTCTCCGGTCTTTCCATCGTAAAGGTAGATCTTTTTGTCACCACCAACACTGACAAGATGATTTCCATCTGGCGAGAATCCGATTGAATAGATGAAGTTCGAGTGGTTGCCTCGGCCGGGAATGCCGTTGAACTTGAAAGGAGCTCCGTGGTAGAAGACCAAGTTCTTGTCATCACCAGCTGTGGCGGCTCGGAGTGGACGCTGCTGTCTTATGCTGACAGCATTGACCTGTGCAGAATGCCCACTGATTTCTCCAACAGTATTTCCGGAATCTGCTGTCACGCAATGTCCGAAGCGCTGTTTCCCATCTCCTACAGCAATGATCCGCTGACTGTCCCCGTCCCAAGCAATGTCATTGATCCGACCTGATATTATGGCATATTCTCCTTTTGTCTTCCCCGACCCATTTGGTGAACAGTCCCACACCCGAACTACCCCTGAAGCGTCTCCTGAGGCGCAGTAAAATCCAGAAGGACTGATACGTGCGACACTGGTTGTGGTCGTGTGTTCAGTATACTGGGTCGATACGCTGGGTTCATCGAGGGATCTGATGAAGATACTCTTGCCACTTGCATATGCAAGACGTTCTCCTTTGGAATCAGAGCTCAGAATTGTGGGAAGACCCCGCTGGGTAGACGGCAGCGCTGCCAGAACGCTAACTATTAAGATATTAGAATGGTGTTGAGAAACGCGGGCATTTGCTTACCAGCCGTTATGGACATTTTTGAGCATGTAAGGAGTATGGAAGAAATATAAATGGCTCGAGAGGGTCGGAGGGAGCCAGAGATGTTCACAGGGTAAAAGAAGGCCAAATCAAGCCATGGTCATGACTATGGGACATCTCACACGCCGCGCGCAGGGCAACAGCGAAACCCCTCCATCCAGGCACGCAACGAGGCTGTACACGCAGCCTCGCTTAGTCACTCTTCGATGTCTACAAAACTTAGGACACTCAGTGCAGGCACTTTCTGAAGCAAATCGAGAATTGCTAGTTCTGTGATTTGTGATTTGTATATTTACATTGCGTAGTGTACAGCCAGTTGGGGGAAAGATAAAGTCTTCGAGACCTCTAAAGTGTTCCATTGCCCCATGCCTTTTCTCCCACGTTTGAACCGCGCATGCCACTCCAAGAATTGCCAGACCGGACTTCGAGTCATCTGGTTGAGCTGGCTGAGCTGAAGGGAAATGCACCCCTCATGATATGGGCGGGGTGGTGAATCCTTGACCTTGCGGTATGAATATATGCGGTTTCGCGTCTCGTTCCTCGTGCTATCGAACTCTGCCGGTCGAGGCAAAGCTCATCTGCATCTCTTTCTTCAAAATCTCAGGGTGCTTGTGGATACTGGGCATCAGTCCGAGCGCAATGGCTCGCCGAATGGCTTTGGCGATTTTCCTTTGATTGACTGGTCGCAGTCCTGTCGAACTGGAATGTCGTATCCGGCCCATTTCTGTCATGTACTCGGACATGACAGAGAAGTTCTGGGAGTTTTCAGCAAGCGTTCACCCGGCTCCTGTGAAGGCAAACTCACTTTATACAAGCTGAGAGGGTTGATCGACAGTGCGTCGAAAGCGTCTGTGGTTGGGCGGTGTTTTTCTCTCCATTTGCGAGCCTCTGCACCGCTGAGATCGTGAGGCGCATAGATATCGCCGGCTTTCCACGCTCTGGTCAGCTGTCGCGAGATGGCTAGATTTTCTTGGGCAACTCCAGCTCTTCGTTCCAGCTCTTTGACTGATAATCTTGCGGGCCTTGAATCTGCGCCATCTTAGCATATTTTCGACGTAGAGAGATTCTAAAACGTACGTTCGGCGGTAGATAGAGAAGCGCCATACTGCCGAGCAGAGCCTAGCCCTTGTCGGAGTAGAGACATGGCTGCTTTGGCTAGAGTTGAAGATGTCGCAGTAATTGAACCGTGAATTGGAAGGCCGGCGAAATGGTAGAGAATCCAGTTGCTAAGAAGGAAAGTGCGCCGAGTCGCGACTCCATCTCCGCATCATGATCGTATCACGATCATGCCATGCAAATCCGCATCGTTCCACGTCTATATACCCTCAAGAGCTGAGTTGATGCTTTCTCAAGGTTGCTATGTTGATCAAACATGAAATCTTCACAGCTCACTCGCGGTGTCTTTCGTGCCATTCTCGCCAATAAACCTTACGTTGTCCGCAACTGCCCACGAGCTCTCAGAAGGAACCAACTCTCCAACTATGGTCGTCCGACATATTCTGTTCACCAGAAGCGTCATCTTTGGGGCCTCGATTTTGGTGCTTCTCGAAAAGGCTTAGAAGGCGCAAAAGGCACAGGTGCCAACGTCGAATTAGCCTTGAGCAAGTTGGTCGACCTCGCGCAGGCTAGAAGGAGTCAGTCTCGACTCCCTTCAGATGTCGAAGTAGCCGACGCCTTCAGGTTTCTGTTTGCTTCGAGGATCGAAACTCCCCGTCCCTTGACGAGAAATGAAATCTTTCTGGCTACTGAGGCATTTCGGCATTTGGAAGAGCGAGGACACATCCTGGGACCTGCAGCCAGGACAAGTTTGTCAGAAGAAGATCTCCATAATGTTTTGTTGGCGCTAGCATCTTCCACCGGCCATGATCGATTCCGTACTGACGCCCGCATACTCGCAACATTTGTCTTCAAAGCGCTGAATGGCCAATCAGCAGCTACAGGAGAGATTGAAGTCCCAGCAGGACACGTTCAACACGGCGTCAAGGGATCCCTGTTGGTGACCTACATCACCGTTCTTTCCAAGACTGGATCTGCCCAGGATGCGCTTGAAATCCTCCAGGGCTCTTCCCAAAGCTCTGCAAGGGCTAGTCTTCCGATGTGGACTGCGATTCTTCAAGGTCTAGCCAATGAAGGAAGGATCGAAGAATTTTGGAAAGTCATTCAGCATGTACAAAAGAATGTGGGATTACTTGATGCAGCGTGCCAGGAGATATTGATCGCGCATTTTGCCCGAGCGGATGAGATCAGCACTCTCAAAAAAGTCTTTGCCTTACAACTTGACGATGGACAAGTGCCAACCACCCCATCTCTGGTTAAAGTGGTTGACTGTGCCATACGAAATGGAGAGCTGGACTTGGCAGGGAAGGTGGTACATTTGCTACAACAGAGGACAGATTTCGGAGATACGGCGGGGAGCATCCTCGTCTGGCATGCCACCCACGACCCGGATGTGAAACATATACAACAAATGATACAACAGCTGACCGACCGAGGAGTAACGGACGCAATCTCGATGAAGACAATGAATCGTTTAATTGAGTTTGCATACTCACAAAACGATCCAGAGATGGCCCAGCAATATATGGATTTGGCCTCATCGTTGGGCCTGTATGCAAATGGCAAAACTCGAGCCATGCAGCTGGATTATGAGCTCAAACAGGGTGATCGCATCAAGGCTGCCGAGGTATACGAACTCCTCATTCGAGAAGACATCCCAAGCGATCGATCAGACCTTCCGGTGCTCAATCGATACATCTCTTCCCTCGCATTTTCCGCGAATCCTGAGTACGCCCACCTCATGCAAGTCGTCGATCACGTCCTCGAGACAGGGGCAGACCTTGACGCAGAGGCAATGGCAAGTCTGTGCCACGTGTTCCTTAACAACGACGAGCTGGAAGAAGCGACAGGACTTCTTCGACATCGAGTTCATTCGTACCCAATGGACGATCGAGCTCTCATAGCAGGCGTTTTCCAACAGTTCATTGTTGACCCATCAGTACAGGACCAACGCGCCTTCAATGCCTATGAGCTCTTCAGGCACGCCTTCCCAGAAGCACCAGTCGCGCAACGTCTTGCAATCATGCAATCGTTCTTCGCTCGCCGACGACCAGATCTTGCGTGTCTCATTTTCGGACACATGCGACAGCGAGAAGACCCAGATGGTCGCCCGACACCAGACGCCTATGCCAAGTGCTTCGAAGGCATCGCACAGTGTAAAGACATCGACGGTCTGCAGATGGTCTACAACATGCTCAAACTCGATCTGGAAGTCGACCAGACCACGCACATCCACAACGGCCTCATGTCCGCGTACACCGAATGCCAACTAGCCTTTGTCGCCATCATTGACCACTTTTGGAAAATCATGGAGTCGCGCGAAGGTCCTACTTTGAACTCCTTCATCCTCGCCCTCCGAGCCTGCGAGAAATGGGTTCCACAGGGTGGTTACGAGGCTCGCCAAATCATAGCGCTGATGCAGAGCTTCAATCTGGTCATCACCAAGGACATATACGACGCATACATCGGCGCTCTGGCGGGCCAGTCGGAATTCGAAAACGTCGTCGAACTGATCGAAGAGATGGAGAAGGACATTGGCGAACCGCCGGATGCCATCACCATCGGCACCTTCTACAACGCAATTCCCTGGCAGTACCGCAAGGACGAGGTCGAGAAGTGGGCCCGTAAAGCATACCCGGAGCTGTGGGCCGAGCTGGAATCCTTCGGCGACGTCATTGACGAAGAGTGGGAGATTCGATACTTTACGTTCGACAGGTCGGTCGATCCGTTGGATGACTTGATTTTCGCGTCCGGAGAGTTTCAGCCCGTCCTGGCGAAGGAGAGGGCGCAGGTGTTACGGGCGCCTGATAACTAGAGCCCGGGTCTTGTCTGGTTCTTCCTATAGATGCTGGTCTCTTACTGTATCTGCACAAATGAACTTGAATGAGAGAGCATGGACTAGCAAGCGTTCTGCTACTCCAGAACCAAAAAGGATGCGAGAAGGCTCGAGGATATGGGTATATGTAAAGTTCCAAACGAGGAGGTCATTACAGATTAATATCAAAAAGCGATTTGTCATTCGTCCTGTTGATGTTGTATCCATCAACCATCAGTGACCTAACTTTAACATCATTCCCACTTCATCATCTACGGCTCTTGGCCGTCCATGTGTCGGACACACCTTGGCCGTGCTTCCCAGCGGATCGGGACGATGTAATCAAGGGTAAGAAAGATCAATGTGACATGTCTCGTTCAATTTTCCACCAGCTTCGCGAACCGAGCTAGGGAACTAGATAGGGGCACCTTTTCTGGCTCTCAGGCTCGACATGGGCATGTAAAGCCTCACTGTTGACAGTGGATATCTATTACTCGCGCTTGCTTCGCTCCTGCAACTTTTGAGAGGAGTAGAATGAATGGCAAGTACATGTAGCACTCTCTTCTTCGTCCTTTCCAAAAAACATCGAAGTACACCAATTACGACTTGTTCATCGGATTGGCATTGTTCCATCCATATTCAAAACATTCAAAACGCCTGGGTAGTGGTTTCCGCAATGTCCTCTCTTTAAAAGTTTGAAGCTCTGCCTGCTTTGCAATCACGCATGCTCTGTTTTCGTGGTCTCGTTCCTTCGTTTCCTTCTTAACGCTGCTGCGTTCTCTTTGGATTTCTTCAAATGATTGATTGACTTGGTACTGTGTTCCCTATCGCGCCTCCACCCGGAAAACGTTGACTTGTTTAATAATATTCTCGGACTTTGCGGCCATTCATCTCGGATGCGTTCGCGGCCGCCATGTATCGGATTTCGACTCCACGTTCCCGGGCCCATGGCACAATGTCCTTGGACACCTTGTGACACGTTGTCAGAGAAACCTTGCGCAATACACACGTCGGTGCTTTGATCATGTCTAACAGGAAAACGCCTGTGAGGTTCACGGCGTGGATGAGATGTAGCTCCTTGAGGTTCGGACAATTCGCAATTAACCACTGGCTGTCTCTGTCCTTGAGCTCTGTACCATCAAGTTGAAGTGACTCGAGCTCTCTGAGCCAACCAAAGTGCATCAAGGGAGCAATGTCTTGCCATTGCGCTTCGCCGAGGCTCAACCCTAATGATAACAATGCTCCAGGAGCAATAAGAGATACTGCCGTCTGGATGAGGATCCGAAGTTCGTCTAAACGTGGTACGGTGTACAGGGTACTGAAAGTTTTGAGGGTTTTCGATAGGAACGCATGAGGCCACTGATTCGGGATCGATCTCAGCAACGACCGTCCCTTGATACGACATCTTGTGATTTCCAAGTGTTTGAGGACTGGGGGTAGATCGAGCTCGAGACCGCTTTCTATCTCTTGATTATCCAATATCAGTGTCTCCAGATGAATCGACTGATGGAGAACGAAAGATGACGGTTCGGACAAGGTTCCATTCGCAAAACAAAGTCGTCGGACCTGTGGCAAGCGGGCTCTGAGTAACACCTGTAAGACGTCATCAGCACTTCAACACATTCTATGCGCGAATACAGCGACAAATCATGATACTTACTGGTGGTGCGGGAGGTTTGTCGCGGAAGTGGATTTCAAGATCCCGCAGGCTGTCGCTCTCCAGAAACTCATTGCCAACTCTAGGGCTAATCACACAATGAAACCTGGCAACCTCCAGATGAGGGCACGCTAGTAGAGTCTCACGAATTGCCCAGGTTGGGGTACAGCACCCAACAGCTTCATCATCAATGACGAGTGTTTTCAAATTTGTAAATTTATGAAGAGAAAATGTCGGGAGCCTGAGGGCTCGATCTCGCACCTCCAAATGTTGGACATGTTGTTGGAACATTTCGGAGTTCTTAAATCGATCCAGCAAGATGCCAGAAGAGGAGAAATCTAACATGCTCGCATCGACAATCTTTGGAACTTTCAGCCGCCGGAGGGCTGCGAGAAACATCTTGGGTGTAATGGGCTTCTTCGCCCCAGGAAAGGCTAAGACCTCGGTCAATGGTGGTATGCCTTGGAGAAATCTCCTCCAATATCTGGACACCCGCTGCCAGCGGACATGGTCTCGGTAGTCGAGGTAGAACACAATCATTTCAATGATTTCCAGAGGCAGGATTGCGAAGGGGTCCTGTGGTCGCGACATGACAAGCGCGGCGGACATTTCATCCTTGGTCTTCTTCAGCTCGATCGTAAGCAGTTCCAGGTTAGGATCTGAGTCTCGAGCACTTTTCAAACCATGCTCTAGGTACCTGATCACGGCGTCGTTGTTGCCCCGCAGCTTTTCGATCGCGCTGCAACGAACGTAGCCTCGAGAATCTGCACGGTCAAGCCTGATCATGGATTTAGCGTCCTTCAGAGCCAGATCTAAGTGTTGCATGCGAACATGAATGGAATGGCGATAATCGAGCAAGGTGATCATGTGTACAGGGGCAGCGCTGTTCTTGTCGGATCGCTTTAGAGCTTCACTAATTGCTTTCAGAGCCGCTTCGTGATCCTTTTGTTTTGCAGCCGTCTTGCATTCGGCCACGAGCGCATGGACCGCTGGATGTAATGGTTTTTGGGAGTCCATACTGACATAAGTGACACCACCATGAAAGTGAAAAGAAGAGAGGGATAAGTCGGTAGATTATGGCAGGTGTAAAGATATGGGAAACGCGTGGTGGACAAGTGAAGAAGTGGAGTTGGGAAGTCGCGTCAAGCGACTGGAGCGGAGCAATGAGCCGTGACGCGTTATCTACGGCGCCTCATTTAAACCTCCTGCCCACGAGATGCAGAAACTTGAAGAGTTTGACTGTTTCACTCCTCGTACATTCTATTCTACTTTTTCTGCTGCTGCCTTCTCGATTCTGTCAATCACGGCATCTTCAAGGTCCCGCCGCGCCTGCCTGAGCCTCACTCGAGCCTTCCCGTTTTCACCTTCGCCGTTGCCCAACTCTGCAGCCGCGTCTGAAGGAACGGCCGAGGGAGATCCGGGGGTAGTGCGCCGCACCGTCTCTGCAAAAATATATTCACAGTCCAACTCATCGAACAGCCTCAACACACCGAAGAGAGACTGCGCTAGCGTGGAGATCTCAGGCCCAAGCTGGACATTGTACAGCGCAATGGTGGTGTCGTCCTTTCGCAATGTGGCCGTCGAAGTCATGCTCGCGTATACTGAGTCGCGGATCGCGTCCGGCTCCTCTTTATCGCAGAGAGATTTCGACATCTCGTAGGTTTTCGCCGCTTCAAAGGTAGGACTCGTGAAGTTGATGAGGTCGGCGAACGCAGGCCAGTGGCACGATATCACTCCCACCGTCAGGCCACGACTCTTTACCTGCGCTGAATCGACCATGTTTTGCAGTCTTTCCGTGACGTGACCCTTGTTGTACGCTTCCTCAGAGAAGAGGATCAAGCGGCCTTGCGGTGCATAGTGTCTGTATTTCATCCCTGGTGCGCGCGGCGCGCCGTTTTCGTCCTCTTCATAGCTCCCGGTGCCGCTAGAATCCTCCATACAAGATCCTCCTGAAGACGGTGTCGATGCGATTGACTGCCGCGTCGAACTAGGTGTCGACGTAGGACCAAATCCATTCATTTGTGGCGGTTCGACATTCGTATGATGCACTCTATAACCAATCGCCGTCCTTGCCCACTTTGCTCCTGTTTCTCCTCCTACATCCCTTCCTAAAGCTCTGAAATCTTCCAAGCTCACACCTCCCGGCCGAAGAATCAATGGAGGATCATGAATTCCATCCACAACCGTACTCTCCACACCCACCTCACAATTGCCGCCGTCGAGAATGAAATTGATTTTTCCTCTCAAATCGTCCAGTACGTGCTTTGCTGTGGTCGGACTCGGTTTCCCCGACGAGTTTGCACTTGGTCCCGCGATAGGTTTGTCTGTAGCCGCAATAAAGAATCGGGCGTACTTTGACGAGGGAATGCGGAACCCGATATTCTTCTGCGCTGGGTGGACGTTTTTTGCAAAGATACCCGATGCAGGGATGGGAAGGAGAATGGTCAACGGCCCGGGCCAAAACCTCTCTGCCACCGGTATGTAAATCTGAGGAAGAGGCTCGCCCGTGAGCCGTTCGAGATGAGCCACACTTGCGACATGAACAATCAGCGGGTTATCACTAGGTCGTCCTTTTGCGGCAAATATTCCACCGGTAGCGGCTTCATTTGTCGCGTCAGCTCCAAGGCCATACACAGTCTCTGTAGGAAAAGCGACGGGAGGAGCAAGGCCGTATTTGACTGATTCAATTGCATCGCGCAGGAAAGAGGCGTTGGGGGTCCTGTCTCGCGGAGACGAAGGTTGAATATAATCCCGGTAGATGGCCCTGTAGTCTTCTTCTGTTCCATTTTCAGGAATTTCGAGATCGAGAAGAGAGACAATGCGAGTGTTGCAGTTCGCATACGAGATGGAGCGGAGATGTGTGCGTCTGTGCACGATACCCTCTACCGAATTTGCCATGGTGTTGATCAAAGCAGGTCGACCGACAATCAATGAGGGCTTCCACAGAGATACAGAGAAGAGAATTCGTGAAGGAAAACCTTTCATTAATGATTCGATCAACGAGGACGCCAGAAATTTGATATTGAATTTCGACCTCGATGTATTCTCTTGCCAAGTGTTAGTCGGGCTGGATGCACCATATTGAGCCTGTGGTAAAGAGCGTTGAGAAATTTATATCGGCGTTTTGAAGATCTAATAGGGTAAATCCAAAACCATCATCATATTTTTTTGCATTCAGAGATTGCGAGCAGTCAGTTTTGCAGTGTTGTACCTTGAATCGAGAAGGAAAAAGATGAATGAAAAATCTCGACGCCACTGAAAACAAGGCTGCCATATTAGTCATCACAGCCTTGCCCGATGGTAGCCTTGCATAGCCTTGTGGACAAGCCAGAGCCGAGGATGCTTTTCCTCTGGAGATGTATTGGGTGAAAAAGGTGTTTCCTTTTCTACTTTGATGATACTGGAGGACACTATATTTTCTCTATCTCCTACGCGTGCAAAAGTCGGATCCGGAAGTGAATGACCGGTTTCTCATGTTCAAACAGTTGCTCCACCTTTGGCCATGAGTTCCGCAACGAGCTTCCAGTACTTCACACGGCTTTGCTGCCTGAATTTCTTCCCAAACACGATCATGACCAGGAACACCGAGGAAGCCGCCATACCAATAAACGCGGCCGAGATGAAACAATTTTGTAGACCAAGGTTGTCAAGCCAAGGGGTAATGCCATATCCAATGGCAAAAGACATTGTGTTGCGTACAATGATGACTGTAGTCATTGCATCACCGCTGACTATAGTTATTCGTTAGCTTAACTCAGACATTCGGGTTTTGCTGGAGAACGACGGTGTCCACTTACTCTCATGATACGTGTCAATGAGATAATTAACACTGAGCGTGATACCGAAGACGTTCGCTGAGGCCAGAATGCACATGGCAAATATCAACCCAAACCAGTGTACATGGTGGGCAGCCCCTACTCCCCAAAGTATCAAGCTTGCCGGAACGATGATTAGGCATGCAGCAAAGGGCCAAAGTCGTTGTTCAGGTTCCATGATGCCGTTGTTCCGCCGTGCGAGCTTCAAGGTGAGCCAGTCACTGCATCGCCCCGTGAAGAACGACCCGATAATGACGCCGATACACGGCGATAGGTATGCCAGACCCACCATTGACGCATCGAAATTGTAAGGTGCCCCGCCTAGAATGATGCTTGCTGTCGCATTCAAAACGTTGAACCAGATCTGCGGGACACCAGCTGGTTAGAATCAAGTCGATATTGCCGCGGTTGTAAAGAATATAAAACATATGGTAGACTTACTAGGTAACTCCCATAACTGAATCCGGCGTAGAATATGACAGGCCAACCAAGATATCTCAGTGACCGGATGGCTCTGGATATCATGCCCTCTCCAGGGGATGGTTGCCATAGGGAGAGTTTCTGTAGGTAGGTCTTATTCGTGCCGTAGGTGACGGTGCCAGTTTCGATAACTGCAGGCTGATTGGCAACTTCCGGTACCTTCTCGGTGGATTTCTCATCGATCGTCGGTGACGTGGGGGTTTGGCTCCCACTCGCCGTCTCGACAATACCAACAGTCGAACGCCGGTAGTTTGTCTCCTCTAGGAAGAAGAAGCACCATATGAGCGCCGCGCCCAAGAAGATTGTTGGCCAGTAGAAGACCCATTTCCAGCCTTGGTTATCGGCAATAAATCCGCAGATAACAGGCGCAAAATAGTTACTTCCAGCAAGAAAAAAGGCATAAAGACCCATATAAGTCCCTCTCTGATGATGGAAATAGACGTCCGTGACAGAGATCTCTGGCAACGCCTCTATGGGTGCTGCGAAGAAGCCACCCAAGATGGATCGGGCAATCCATTGCCCGTTGCCTTTGGCGTACGGCCCCCACATTGTGCAACCCAGTGTACCAATGATGGAAAGAAGATAGGTCAGGCGCTTGCCATATCTCAATGCAAATGGTTGCCAGAAGATCAGGCCCCAGCCTGCAAGAAGGAAAAGGTAGCCAGTTCCCGAGTTGAGTGTACTGATGGAGAGACCAGTAGCATCAGACAGTGGTACAAGGACGGAATAGACGACAGAACCAGCGATGCCGATGAAGAGAACGTAGCTGGTGATGAGATTAGATCAAAGGGCCGGTCTGATGGGGCTACCAAACTCACATATTGACCGATGCAGTCAACAGCATCTTTCTTCTCGGAGACCAGTTCAGAGGGTCGTCAGGGTCGCTGGATGGTGTCGGCACGAGGACAACGTCCTTAGCGCCGCCGGCAGCATGTCTCGTATGCATAGTATGTTCTATGTCCACGAGATGGACAGTGCCCGGGACAGTGTCCACGGGCAGGTTATAAACCGTCGTCATCTTGACCAACACAGGAGATATCCCAGGTTCGAGTAGACAGAAGGTGGACGGTGGGAGTTTCACAGAGAAGAGAAATACACATTCATTTGCGCAATGTCGGACAATTTATGGGCTACACTTACTCACAGGGCAGGTATCCGCCATCGCAAAAGTCCGCAACAAGTAACTAGGGGGGAAGTAGGCATCTTTGTCGAGATACAGGCAAGAGACGCGCAACATTGCCGATAAGAAGTAGCGTTGACTCTCGACTTTGCCCCTAGATGGTCACTAGTTGGAACGGATCAATCGGTAGATAAGAATAATGGGCGCGTGGTGCTTTGGAGGCGATTCTGGCATGGTGTACCACATGGTTGACGTCGAAGAGCAGTAGGGGTCATGGTACGACGCAGCATTTGCGGGTCGGCGGCGTAGATAACCATGCAGATCAAGCTTTTGTAGGACGTTGAAGCTTTTTCCGCAAGAGTTGATACGGCACACATGGGTACGTCCGGCGACAAGCCGTTCGGCGGTGGGACGACTCCAGACACGTACCTCTATTGACTCCAGACCGCGCTATCTTGTTTCATTGGCCGCTGATCCCACTCTTTTTCGAGACGCTAGCTGCAGCTGTGTGAACCCAAGAGCGCGCAATTCCGCTTGATTGACGCGGAGAACCGAGGTTTGTATATCAAAGCTCTGCGATGCCGTTTAGCTGACTCTGCTGCAAATGAGGGCACGCCAAAAGTCCATCATAGTTTGAGAATCTGTGAGTGAAGTGAAGTGCTATCATCAACGATGCTGCCTGGTCCGCGATGGACCGGACGGCCAAGGAGAGTCGTGACATATAAAAAGTCGTCAATATGCAACAGACAGCACTCGTCGTCTTTCTCTGCTTGAAATCTCTCTTGTGCCCACAACTCTAAACATGGTTCGCGAAGATTGGACAGTCCTTGTTGCGCAGAAGCGTGCTGAAGTAGCCAAAGCTCTGCCACAAGAATGGCGGCTGTCTTCAAGTATTCTAGACAATATCAGTCCCAATGCCGACGTGAACGTCCTCGATGTCCCGGCGAAGTGTGGTGTTTTGACAGAAAAAGAACTCGACATCACCCAAAACTATAGTGCCGGAGCGTTGATCGCTAAAATGGCTGCGAAAGAGCTTACTTCTTTTGAAGTCACTCGGGCATTCTGCAAGAGAGCTGCGGTTGCCCACCAAGTGGTTTGTCTAACGTCCAAATTCCCAAGGGCCTTGACTAATGGACACAGACAAATTGTCTGACTGAGATGTTTTTTGATAAAGCCCTGGAGAGGGCAAAATACCTTGATCAATACATTGAGAAAGAAGGGAAGCCGATGGGACCCCTACACGGAATGCCTATCTCGATCAAGGTGAGTGGTACTTTGTGTCTCGATCCCCATGAGTAAGGGAGACTTGCACCTGCTGGTAGAAGCCAGGAAAACAAGGTCAACTGACGGCCATGTGTTGCCTCGGTTGATGCCGATGTCTTCCACGAGAGCCGCATTAACATGAGACCCTTCCAGGACTCTTTCAATTACAAGGGAACTTACTCGACTATCGGCTATGTGTCGTTCATCAACCACCCCATAGCAGACCATAATTCGGCTTTGGTTGACATTTTGCTAGACAACGGAGCTGTTCTCTATGTCAAGACCAACATTCCTCAAACCTTGATGACTGCAGATTCCGAGAACAATGTCTTTGGTCGAGTAATGAATCCGAACAAGCTCAAACTGACTGCAGGAGGGAGCAGTGGTGGAGAAGGCGCCCTCATCGCCATGCGTGGATCTATCCTGGGCGTGGGCACAGACATTGGCGGGTCCATCCGTATACCTGCATTCTGCTGCGGCACGTACGGGTTCAAGCCTTCGGTTGATCGCATACCGTTTGGAGGCCAAACGAACCCGGTCTCTGACGGCTGGACGGGAATTATGCCTGCGGCGGGCCCCTTAGCACGAAATCCCCAGGATTTGAGGCTGTTCCTGGAGACAGTTATCAATTCCAAGCCCTGGAATTATGACTACACGGCACTCGCCATACCTTGGCACCCGGTTGAGAGGAAAGCAACTCTTACAATTGGAGTTATACTCGAATGTCCAACGTGGTTTGTACAGCCCCCTATTTTGCGGGCATTAAAATCTGCAACAGAGATGCTCAAAAAGGCAGGACATACCATCATCATGTTGGAGAAGTTTCCGTCATTTAAAGATGCCAATGAGCTGTCTTTTAATTTCTTTGACGTTGACAACGAATGCACTGGATTCAAGCATATTGAGGCATCAGGAGAGCCGCTGGTTACGTCTGTCAAGGACATGTATACTCCTCCTCCGGAAGGCAGAAAAGACAAGAGCCTGGGCGATCTTTTCCGCATGAATCAACAGCGGCTCAAATTCAGATCTGAGTGGTTGAAGGTCTTCATCGATAACAAATTAGACGTGATCGTTGCGCCTGGATCTCATCAGACTGCAGTGCCTCACGACACCTTCAGAATGCCTCCGTATACGTAAGTCGACCCGGTGCAGGGTGTTTCAGTCATTGAGATATACTGACGATGCCGAACTTCAGAGTCATGTGGAATCTTCTTGCTGTGAGTATATCACTGGCGCTGGACTCAAGAACTCCTTTGGAATAGTACTGACGCGTTCGAGCAGTACCCTGCTTGCATCATTCCATATCTTAAGGCGGATAAGACCAAGGATCTATCCGATCCCAAAACGCCAAATTGTGAGTGGTCCCAGTAAATCAAGAAAAACATTTTTTGATTGACATACTGTAGACGATCCGGAAGCTGTTGATGGTGCTCCGTGCCACATTCAAGTTATTGCCAGATCTGAGCAAGATGAGGAGTTGATGGCGGCAGTGGAAGTCATATCCAGGATCTTGGAATAATTCATCATCTCTCGCCCCATCGATGAATCGCGGGGATCGGCACGCCTGGTAGGCTCTAGTAGCAACGCACATTTACCTGCATTGAGACTGTCGGGCTACGCTCTTCACACTGTCATCCTGCAACTAAGATAAAGTCGAGGTCAACTGAGGACTTGACACATACACACGTGAATTGTGGCTGGAATCTACTAGGGGGGGGGGGGTATCCAGCCAGGAGTTTTGGCCACTGGCTGGCGAGGCTGCAAGGTATTGGGACATAATTCCGCTCTCGCACGAACGTCGTAGTCCGAGAGAGCCAATGTGCGTGCAATCCGCCACGCTAGTCGATTTCGAATGCAGGTCTCGCTCTTCGCCGTGAATCCAGCTGAACCTTCAACCCAGTATCTTGAAGATAGCTGCTTGACATCGTTTTGCTTACCCATCCGACCTCTCAGGGGCCCACAGGCTATTTCCATGCTCGGCTGTGCTTCATGATCGTTGTTTTGCGCGAGCGTGATTTCGGCCCGATGACACCTCTAGCAACATCAAGTGCCATTTTGCGCACCAAGACCGGATGCTTGACTTGTGGGTCAAATGATGTGCCCTTAGACATTCTTTATGACTGACTGTATATCTCTTTACAGGCCGCAAGAGGAAGAAGAAATGCAATGAGGCTTCGAAACCATTACGGTGTGAGAGATGCATCAAATCCAATCGAACTTGTGTTTGGCCCACCCAAGACGATTTGTCCGACCGGCGCCACCGTCAGGTTTTGCGACAATCGAGGCCACGATCGTCTACAAGACCGGCAGACGAGGTTGATTTTGAGACAGCATTTGCGAAATCTCTCGCTAGGAGCACAAGCCCAAGTGTCTCGATAGATTTTGTCTGCCGCGAAATCGGCTTCAACCTGGGCCTCTTCAGCTCGACGACTTTCAAATCGGACCTTGAAGTTGAGAGTTTTCGACACTACGTGGACAACTTTCTGCCCCAGCTTATTCTTCCTAATAGCCATCCTGGATTCCAGTCAGGGTGTAAGTAGTCTTTGTCACCCATAACCCTGACTTTCCATGCTCTCCAAAGACGCGATGTCTGAGACGTCGCCACCTTTGTCGAAGTTTAAATGACGCAAGAGCCAGGACAAAGATTGACATATTGACAGTGATAACAGAAATGATCGAAATGTTGATCCAATTCGAGGGTATGAAGAATATTGTACTGGCATGTGGATCATACCATATGCACCTGATGACCGGAAATTCTCAGATGAATCAAGCTGGGATCCATTACTATGGTCTTGCTATGTCAGAGGTCAATCGAGCTTTAAACAGAATCGATTGGAACCGTGACGACTTCAACGATGCCTTGATGATGGCCATCATCATGATGTATATCCATGGGGTAAGTGCCCTGGGGTCTCCATTTTCCTGAACGGCTCTGTGCTAGTTTCACTTTATTGACAAGATCTGAAAATAGCTGTACAGCGTCGATACCAGCAAACACATTGCGAACCATGTAGGAGGGGCAATTCAGCTGATGAAGCTCCGATGTCTTTACTCACAACGGGAACCGATGCCCCGCCCCATTCATCGTATAATATGGGAAAGTATTCTCTATCAAATCTTCCGTCAGACCGTACGCCGGCCTTTTGCAATTGACTTTGAGCCCGATGTCGAATTTTGTGCCAGGGCCGAGAAGACTTTGCAGGCTTTGACTTTCCCAGACTTGTCACCGGCAGACAACAGTCCGGTGATTGGGTTCCCTCTGCCCCTTCAGAGGCTTATCATCGAAGTCGTCCAACTGTGCAAGCATGGGACGGCTCAGGAAGCCTCCAAATTGCAGAGGCTTTCGACCCAGATGCGATACTGGGAAAGTACCATCGTCGACGAAGAGCACTGCACACAATGGGATAAGCCGTTGTCAAAAACAAGTGCCTCTGAAAGAGCTAGAAGTTTCCATCACCACTCGACAAGTTTGCACATCCTTGCTGCTTCTCTTCTTCTGGATTGGGCCACAATGTTTCGTTGGATGCCCGTCACGGGTGAACTCCCTCCGCCCAGAGACGATGCTTGGCAAGTTGACAGAGGGCTACGGATCATGCAATGTCCGGAAGCGAGTGAGGATTGGTCTCGATGTTACCTGGGTTCGTGGCCTTCGTTGATTCTTGGATACGCGGTAAACACGCCGGAGCGTATTGCTTTGATCCGAGATGACTTGGAAAAAAGGTTTCAGAAGCTATGTTCGGGAGACGAAAGGATCTTTCTGGTGGAGTTGGAGTTTGTATGGAGATTACGAGGGATTTCTGCTACTTCCGGCCACGATCGGACTGATCAGTGAACAATGTTCAGTGAGATCATTGAACTTGAAGCTCAACTTCAGGGCGAACATGAAAATAGGAGCAGTTGCCGCTTTTATTCATGGCTTTGAAGCGTTCTTGCCATTTTATCTCAAAGTGGGCCCGGTCGCAACTTCCCTCGGAGAAGGGACATTTGATTCACGATGCTCATTTGTCATTGACGGAGCTGACAAAGTCTCTGGGACGAGCGAGCCAGTGGCAGCAACAGATGGAACTCCTTGCTGCTTCATTGTCCGAGTCAAGCACTGCAGCCGAAAACCATCGAGCCTGCCAAGCTGCGTCGCCCTCTCGGCCCTTCCTGCTGACTCTGCCACTTCTGCCACTTTAACTGCTCCAAGGTTCCTGCATAATCCAGCCATGCTACATGGTTCTGCCCAGACAGCGAAGTGACGATGGTCTGGATGAATCCTTGCTCAGAACGAATTGATTGGGACGTCGGTTGACCATTTTCGCTGACATACATCTTATTTCATAAATCCCAACTCCCGCATTTGGTGACGGATACTTTCTAAATTTGGAAGATATATCGAACCTCCAAACCATATATAAGTCCCATCTCAGACATTGATGCTCGTTTTCATTTTGCCACCCAAACAATCGTGAATCAAAATCACCCTACTTTAACCGTAAGTAGGAAGCGAAGATGGCATTCTTCCAACCTTCTCCCTGGCATGAAGGGGAGGTCGCAATCCACAAGCGGACTCGGGTCGGCGGGTATGACAATCCTACAACACCTTTCCTCGCACCTCGATATGGAAACTGGATACAGCGGTATCCATTGATGGCGATAGGTACACTAGACGACAACGACAGACCATGGTGTACGGTCTGGGGTTCAGACCAGTTGCCCATCGCCCAGCCTGTCGCACAAAGCGTCATGGGCGTACGCACCAGTGTCGATGCAAGCTTCGATCCTGTGGTCCGCGCGATCTACCAAGGCAAAGACGATGGCGAAGTCTTTCGATCAGAAGGTGAAGGGAGGCTAATGTCTGGCCTCAGCATTCACCTTGAGGAGCGATCCAGAGTGAAACTAGCCGGACACGTTATTGCCGGTGCTTTGACCGCGAAGGATACTCCGCAAGACATAGAAATGCCTCGACAACGCTCTGAAAGCGGCAAATCGGGAGAGCTTCAACTCGTGGTCAAAATTGACCAGAGCTTGGGAAATTGCCCCAAATACCTAAACAAGAAGCATATTGTCGCATCAACCCCAAGCCCACGATTACTGTCCTCTTCACCACATCTTACACAGAGGGCTATCGATTTGGTCCACAGAGCTGACCTGTTTTTCATTGCTTCTGCCCATGAACACGAAGACATGGATTGTAACCATCGAGGCGGCCCCCCGGGCTTCATTCGTGTCACGGAGTCAGAAGATGCGAATGAAGGCAGCACCATTATCTGGCCGGAGTACAGTGGCAATAATCTCTATCAAACCCTCGGAAACCTTGAAGCAACTCCTCGAGCAGGTCTAGTAATACCAGATTTTGAGACAGGCGATGTTCTTTACGTGACGGGTGACACCAAAACGCTAGTTGGGGCTGATGCCGCCAAGGTTATTGCAAAATCAAATCTGGCAGTGAGCCTGAAAGTGACTGGAGCTATATTTGTCGAAAACGGCCTCCCATTCCGCGGAAAATTGATGGAAGATGCCTCCCAAGGCCGATCGCCTTACAACCCACGCGTCCGATACCTCACAACCGAGAAGGCAGATGAATTTGCGAGTGACAGCGTGCCGATCACAGCCAAGCTGATCAAAAAGACCACAATAACTCCCACTGTCACAAGGTATCGTTTCGCACTCAGCGATCCCAAAGTATTCGGTACGTGGAAACCCGGGCAGTATGTTGCTATGGATTTATCCTCAGAGCTGGACATGGGCTACTCACATATGCGCGACGATGATCCGACAAGTCTTAACGACGACTATATTCGTACATTCACGGTTTCATCGACTCCGAACTCATTGGGTCTCCATGGTGAAGAGTTCGAAGTCACGGTGCGTACCGTGGGAAGTGTGACCGGCTGGCTTACGTCGCAACGAGAAGGATTGTGCGAAATTGGAATCCGAGGGTTCGGCGGTGAATTTGTCTTCGAACCTCACGCGAGGAACGCCTTCATCGCCGCTGGCATTGGTATCACGCCTCTGCTGGGCCAGATCAAGAGCCTCGATCTCGACAAATTGAAAGTACTCTGGAGCGTGGGCGTTCGCGATGTGGGATTGCCTCTCGATACCCTCACGCAACATCCAGAGGTCAAGGACTCAATGACGCTGTGCATGACGGGCGACGAGTCGGCTTTGGACGCCAAGACCAAAGCCCAATACCAACAACTCGTCGACACGGGCGTTAAGATCTTGAAGCGCAGAATGACAAAGGAGGATCTGACGGCGTGGGAAAAAGAGGGACAGGATAATTGGTACATCTGCACCGCGCCCGCGATGAAGAAACAGGTGCAGGACTGGATGCCAGGGACGGTGATTAATTTTGAGAACTTTGACTATTGAGCTAAGGTATCGATCTGAGGCTCTGGGATCTTCGGAAGGCAGAGACATATAATGCTACATGTCGTTACAAGAATATAGTATAATTTTCCCGTCTATGGCACATATTGCCTTGCATATATAGTACTAGAGTAATCGCATCTGTGTCCTCCTGGCAGCGATCACAATCCACCTTTCCATCCCACTCCTCCCTTTCTTAAACCATCTCACACCTAACCACAAACACTGCACACACCTCGTACGGATGCGCCTCCCTCAGTTTGGCCACCGCGTTCCTCACGCCCTCCGCGTCGCCCACAAACACGACCTCGCACCTGTCCTCCTCGACGAGTTCCGGCTCGACTTTCCCCGCCACGCCGATCGTCGGGTTCGCGTGCTCCGCCGGCTTGAAGCGGCCCTGCCCGCGGCTGATGAATGCGCAGTCCGTATATTTCGGCGCTTCGTCGCCGGCGGCAGCGGAAGAAGACGATCCGTTGGGCCACACGCCGGCGCCGGCGTCGAAGAGCGCGGACAGACACACTTCGGTATGTGTCGTCGGGACGAAGAATGTGATGCTATACATGTTTGTCGGTGGTTGGGGAGTGGGAGACATGCTGGTTACGTGGCGTATGAGGCGGTGGGTGGAGAATGAGCCTTGGAATGCTGAGGGCTGTCGCTTCGACGCGCAGCGTGGGAGAGCTGAGCGTGCGTAGCAAAGGCACGCAGTCGGTGCGAATAAATGTGAGATCACGCGTGGATGTCTCGAAGGAATAAGACAATGGGAGCTTAGTAGGTGCATGTGAAGTCTCATGCTTAGAGGCCGCTGTGAAAAAGAGCTGGAGAGGTCGATCGTACAAAAGTTGTGGAGAAGCACCTGGAGGAGTCGGCCCCCAGCTGTAGCAATCAAGGGAATCAAACGAAGTGAAATTTTGAAATCTTTTTCAATTCAGTTCTTTTGCGGCATCTAACTCCGCCACATCGCCATTCATTGTGTACAAAGTGACAACCCGGGGAATAATTCCTACGCCATCGTATGCCCGAAATCGAGGCCCTTGCACTTGATATTGAGCATGTCTAAATAGTCGATGCTTGCGGTCCCCTTCCAAACGCTGGTAATAGAAAAAACAGTCATGCCAAACTTGAATCCATTATGCAGACGGTGAGATGTCCAGCCTCTCACAGCTCGTCGTGTCCGTAAGAGTCATCGTCATCGTCTCCATAATCTGGCATGCCACCTGCTCCGCCAGCTCCACCGTACAACTTGCTTGAGATCGGGTAGGCGACTTGTGATAGCTTCTCGTACTGCTCGTCAAAGTCGTCCTTGTCAGCCGAATCAGCATTTTCTGAAAGCCAGTCCTGGGTTTCCTTAACAGCGTCGAGGAGGGTTTCTTTCTCTTCATCGTCAATCTTGCCACCAAGACCCTCTTCATCGTTAACCTGGTTCTTCAGCGAGGAAGCGTAGTTCTCAAGCTTGTTACGGGCGTCGATCTTTTCCTTGACGGCTTTGTCGGCCTCGGCAAACTCTTCAGCTTCCGCGACCATGCGCTCGATCTCATCTTGTGATAGACGTCCCTTGTCGTTGGTGATGGTGATAGACTCAGCTTTGCCAGTACCCTTGTCGCCAGCCGTAACCTTGAGAATACCATTCGCATCGAGTTCGAAGGACACCTCGATTTGAGGGACACCACGGGGTGCTGGAGGGATGCCGGTAAGCTCGAATTTGCCCAGGAGATTGTTATCCTTCGTCATTGCCCGTTCGCCTTCAAATACTTGGATCAAAACCACAGGCTGGTTATCGGCCGCAGTAGAGAAGATCTGTGACTTCCTAGTCGGGACAAGAGTGTTTCGAGGAATAAGCTTGGTCATGACACCACCAGTGGTTTCGATTCCGAGAGTGAGAGGGTTGACATCCATGAGAATGACATCGCCAGTACCTTCTTCACCAGATAGAACACCAGCTTGGACGGCTGCACCATAAGCGACAGCTTCGTCAGGATTGATGCCCTTGCTGGCCTTCTTGCCACCGAAATACTCCTCGATCATAGACTGAACCTTGGGAATACGGGTCGAGCCACCAATGAGGACGATGTCGTCGATTTCACCCTTCTTGACTTTAGCGTCTTTCAAGACTTGTTCGACTGGTTTCAAGGTCTTCTTGAATAGATCCATGTTGAGTTCTTCGAATTTGGCGCGGGTCAAGGTCTCGGAGAAATCATTTCCATTGTGGAAGGATTCGATTTCAATTCGGGTCGACATTGATGATGACAGAGTTCGCTTGGCTCGCTCAACTTCACGCTTGAGCTTACCCATGGTCTTAAGGTCCTTGCGGATATCAACATCGTTTTCCTTGTTGTATTTTTTGACAAAGTAGTCAATCACACGCTGGTCGAAGTCCTCACCACCGAGATGGGTATCACCGGCGGTAGCCAGGACTTCGAAAACTCCGTCTTCGATCGAAAGAAGGGAGACATCGAAAGTACCACCACCGAGATCGTAGACGATGATCTGGCTTTCTTTGCCCTTCTTGTCCAGACCATAGGCCAGAGCTGCGGCTGTAGGCTCGTTCACAACACGGAGAACAGTCAAACCAGCAATAACGCCGGCGTCTTTGGTTGCCTGTCTCTGAGCATCGTTGAAGTAAGCCGGGACGGTGACAACCGCATGGGTGACTTTTTTGCCCAAGTATGATTCTGCGACTTCCTTCATCTTGCCCAAAACCATTGCCGAGACCTCTTCAGGAGTGAAAGTTTTGGGTTGGCCAGAAACCTCGACGTTGACGACCGGCTTGCCACCTTTGTTGGCAACCTTGAAGGGGAAGTGTTTGGCGTCACGTTGGACATCTTTGTCATCAAATTTGCGACCGATTAAACGTCTGCAGGGGTAAGGTCAGCAACTGAGCGAAGTGAAATAGATCAGTTGGTGATAGTGTACTCACTTAATGTCAAAGATTGTTCGAGTAGGGTTCGAAGCATATTGATTTTTTGCTGCGTCTCCTACTAATCGTTCTTCATCTGTAAAGGCCACATATGAGGGAGTTATTCGATGTCCCTGGTCGTTGGTGATAATTTCGACTTTTCCATTTTGCATCACACCGACGCAAGAGTATGTGGTTCCCAGATCGATACCAATGACAGTGCCATAGTTGGTGTCTGAGTCGTTCAAGGGTGTTTGGTCTTCTGCATTTACTCTGCCGATCAAGGCCAGAGGACATACGAAAATGAGAAGAAGGTAGAAGAGGGTGGTCCACTGCAAAGCAGAGGTGGCAGTTCTGCGAGGTCGACGCTGGACGTTACCGGACGCCATGTTGTCTGCAAAAAGAAAGGAAATTGGGTAATTGCAGGAGGGAAAGATCGAAGTCTAACATGCGAAAATGGTGGAGGAAATATTTATTGCCAGGCGAGGCAGGGCAGTCAGTGCCGCAGTTATCGATACGCTGTCCTTTTCGACGATCTTCACTGGCGGAAAGACATCGAAAGCCGCATTGCCCACCGCTAGTCTGATAGGTGGCCTTTTCGCTCCTGACTAAACGGCCCTCGGGCCTCAGCTTCTCTGCGTGGCTGCCAAGCTGGGGCGACTTCGGGGCTGGCCAAGTGAACACCTTGCCAGAATATCGCCCACTGTGCCACCCATCACCCTTTTCGTCAAAGAGCCTCCTGGCCGTTCAATCAGCCTCAATCAATTATCTGCTTAGTAATTGGCAGATATGTTCACACTTGAAAAGCAATACAGGAGTACTAGGATTGGCACGATTTTAGGGAACAGGAGTCGACAGAAGAATATGAAGCCACGGCACGAACCTCGCGAGTGAGACGTTTCTCGTTACTTCATAAAAGTTCACTTGGACAAGCATGCCTGCCCTGGTCATTCCACCATCCGACAGCCTTCAACAGCCCTTGTTCAAAGGACAGTGCGCCCATGACGACTAGAACATGCATGATTTGATGACTGCTGCCCAAAATGTCAAACGTGCGCGGGAACCATCGTTCTGGAATCCGAGCCGCGTAGACGGCTGCGCCTATAAAGTTCAGAACTCCTAGACCCAGAAAGTAATCCAGGGACATTCGTTGGTTGAGTCCATCATAGCCGTAACTGAAAAGCCCGTGGACAACGGGGAAAAACGTCGACAGTCCCAGGAGAGCATACATGTAGAAGCGAACAAGTCGATAAGCCGGTCGGCGAAACTTTGGTCTCAAGGTGAATATGGCGGAAGCGAGCGCGAAGGCGGTGCTCAGAGTCCAATAAAAGCGACGTAGCGTCGGATGGCAGTAGAATTCGAAGTAAACTCCCGGCACTGCTGAGCCGTAGATGACAAGCACCACGCCGAGATGGTCGAGTTCGTTTCCAAATCTATGCACTTCCTTCGAGTGATTTGAGAAAGTATGGTATGTAGACGAGAGGACGAAGCAGTTAACGACGGCCACGTAGTAGACCGTTACAGCAGCAATATCTGAGGCTGGCGCGGAGGATATTTGTGGCCAGATAGAGGCTAGGAAGGTGTAAAGCGACAAAGCGAAAGCTAGTGCTCCGAGAAGATGCGACCATATATTGGCCGTTTCGTTGTGAACATTCAAGACCGTTGCCATAGAGCGTCGATATGACTGCGAGGCTCTGCGGTAGCCGGTCAATATGAACTCGTTGTCCTTCATCCATGGCTCCAGATCACTCCATTCGATAAGGGTTGCGTCGTAAGAGCCTGGCTCTGCTGCCAAGGCCTTTGTTTTTCCCATTCTCAAATTACTGTGAGGTTGACGGTAGAACGATAGTATCTGTTCGTATTATCAAGTTCTCATGGATGTAGATGGGCGGTTGAGATGCTATTGCCGTCTTTTCAGACCTCCGACCCAGGCGCCGTTGCGTCGACAGAAGCACGCCACCGCCTATCAGGGATCGCCCCAGCCCTCCTTCTCAATTTGCGAAGGGTGTTTGGAACACGTCCAGCAGTCTGCAAATTATCACATGTCCAGACTCAGGTAATAGAGGCTCAAGGTCGCACTGTGGTAGGTGTAGATATCGCCCCTTCAAAAGGTCGGAGTTCTGAGACAGCCGGCGGCTAAACGCAGCGGCAAAGCTGGCTGATTCAAATAGTTTCGTCAGACGAGCAAAAAGACCTAGATTCACTGTAAACGGCGACTTCATTTGTGGTCATTTCTGATAATATGTCAATCAAACACACACGCAGGAGGAATTTTTGTTCCATGATTGCCGCCCACGGTTCTAAAGAAATGCTGGAATTGGCACTGTTGCGGTTTCAGCCACCAAATTGACGCTCTCTAGATCGTATCTTCTTCAAATATAACTTTGATGTAAAGGAGTAGGATGACAGAAGATTCGAGGTAAGTGCAACTCTTTTAAACTTTCCAGCTACAACGTCCCGAATTCGCATTTTCCACACAGTTGAAGCTGGCTTCGATGTGCTTGCTACTTTTCTTTGCTATCTTGTACCAGCACCCTTCACTAGCGCTGCCGTTAGACAATGCAACGTCCGATCATAATCAGACGAATCATGGTCTCGTTGGTTACACATCAGACCCATCAGGTCGCGGGACTCTAACTCTTGTGCTCTCGTGCCTGCTCACCCTTGTTCTCTGTGTATGGTCAGCCTTGCATCTCAATGTTCCACCTCCAGGCCGGAATTATCGACAGACAATACGCACAAATATCCTGTGGGTCACCGCGGGCATCTACGCGCCAGAAATGGTCGTCTTCACCGCGTGGAGACAGTGGAGTTCGGCTAGAATGCTCTCACGAGTTATTGAAGAATGCTCTCGGGTAGATAACGGCAATATGAAAAGTTCAAGACTGAGACATTCATGGACTTTGACGCATAGTTTCTTCGCCTCAACCGGAGGCTTTGCAATCGATTGCATACCATACATAGCAGACACGCTTGGAGAAGGGAAGTTCCTTCCCAAAGAAACACCACCACGCCTGACATTAACGGCAAAGGGTATGGAGTTTCTGGCGCGACATGGGGTTGTACCAGATATCCCTCAGGAGGATATCCAAGACAAAAGCAAAGCTGATGTCCTGGCAAAGACACTCGTGCTACTGCAGGCTTCTTGGATGATGCTTCAAGTCATTGGAAGGCTTGTAGCTCATCTACCGGTCACTTTGCTTGAAGTAAACACTGTTGCTCATGTGTTAGTCTTTTGAATTTCAATAGACAGAATCATTGCTGATTGTTGGCTAGGCTCTGTGCATTAGCAATGTCCTCTATGTGGCTATACAAACCTCTCCTCGCAAACGAGCCATTTCTTGTACAATCAGACAAGATCCCATCCCTTTTGCCTCTGATGTACATGCGCAGTGAGGTCAGTGGTCGAGTTGACCCGAAGCAACTCCAGTCACAAACTGTTGTGAAAACGCTGTTTGCATACCTCAATCTGTATTCGAAGGTACCCGAAATCGAGTATATCTGCCGCAGACCAGTACAGCACGAAGCGCGAACATCGATGCAGGACCGTTCTCCCTCGTCTGATGTGCTGATCCCACAGGCGGTCGAGTATGAATTTACCGTGGTCGGATTCGACTGCAAAGGACCCATGCGGCAATTCAGCATGGGCGCCGAGACTGCTACTGCATTCTTCGAACGGCGTCCGCGGGTGCGCATCGATACTTTTAAGCACTTCAAAGACAATGCGACTGCAGGCATGAGGCGTGACAAGTTGAACAGTATGGTCACGGACGACGAGCTGCATTCAATGCAGAGATTTTCTCATTCACTATCTGAAGGTAAACAATGCTTCCACTTTCAACCAGAGCAGCTTCTTGTGGAGCATAGTCGCAATTGGCCTAGCGATGAACTGCTCCGGAGCGTTGACGGCTTGGTCGTTGGCATAGTACTTTGGCTTGCCAATTTTCTCTATGGGGCTGTCCATGCTGCGGCCTGGAATGACCATTTCCCTTCAACGGCGGAGAAATGGTTATGGCGGGCCTCGGCTGTGTATATTGGATTCTGTGGAGGTCTGTGGGTCATACTCAACTCCATCGTCATGAAGTATAAGCGGCTCAATGACTTCTGGGAAAAGTGGATGGATGGTGAGAAGGGGTGGTTTGAAAGCTTGACTTTAGGTGCACTCGTCATCGTGTGCGGCTTCAGCTTGATGCTCGCGAGGGCTTACATTGTCATTGAAGCATTTGTGAGTATTCGCCAACTACCGGCATCTGCTTATGATACGCCGTCGTGGAGTCAGATATTTCCACATTTCTGAGGAATTTTAAGAGTACTTCGGTTGGGAATGGAGGTTTCAGGGGTTATTGATAGTCGTAGTCCGCAAGTACGGCCAGATCCTTTGATAACAAGATTGAGATGCTCTGGCTATAAGCACGAGTCTCAAAATCAACGTCTATAACATGCAAGAGGCGAGACTTACAGAATACCGCCCTTCGGACACGCATACTGAGATCATTTTTGGGCAGGACGAGTGAGAGCAGAATATGCACTCTCTCGCAAGCCTTGGGAATATCCTGGCCAAAATTGTGCCGGCCCAGTTCGATGGATCACCTACGTACCTTGCGCAGCCATTCAAACTTACTACTTTCCCCCGACTTTCCATATCTTGACAACCTTCCCCGTAATTGGACACACCCCGGATCATGGATGTCAAACTCAAACTTAACTTCCTTTTCGAGACTAGGGCCGAGCCTGTAGGCTCACGGGTGGTGTTCATGGAGGAGTTGGTTGGGGGCAAGCTGGAGTAGTGGTATCTCTGTGTATTAAAGAGCAAGACCCCATTCATTCGCAATCATCAGACATACTACTTCTGTTGCCAGTGTGCGTCTATTTGAACTACGTTCAGACAACATGACGGCAATTTCAGAACACAAATCGGAGGTTTCTCCAACCCAGGAGCTCGAGGAGGCCCAGTGCAGTGAGTTCAGCCTTTGCTTATGCATGTACTCCAGCGATTGCGAGGCCAAGAGGAGTTTTGAGTCATGAATCGCCAGTTCGAAGCTTTTTTGAACAGCCATCGCTGACCATGGAACATGCCATTTTCCAGAACTCACCCAGTGACATATTCGTACTCCAAGCGCAAAGTTCTTGGCATCATCATCGCCACTTTTTTCGAACTGCACAGCTTGAACATGAAGATGAGCACACGTGTCTTCAAACATGATCTATCGAGTCCCAAACGCAGCATGTGGACTCTTTAAATTGACAGCTTTATCTAAATTGCTAACTGCCTACTGCTCGTAGATCGAGGAAAGACAGTCGTGAGTCTTTGATTCTTAGGGTGTAATGTAGACCCGAACCACGCATCGTGCAATTAAGCTCCGAGTATCAGGGGGTTGAGCCTGATCAGAGTTGGCCCATGCACAGTTCTTCGCTTCACATCTCTCCAAATCAATAAACCCTTGGGGTCAAAGCTGTTATTTCTTCGAAGAGTATTATTTGAGTCTCGCTTTCAGTTGGAGCTAATGGTATGGAAGGTATGTGGGACAAGGAATGGCCGGCATCTCCCTATCCGTAACGTAGATTCATGTGGCCTTCTAGCAATCTAACTAGCTCGACCTCGAAATGTACAATCAATCCTCAACGTCATGGCAAGCCAAGTTCCACACGAGATCGCTTCACGGCAATGCCAAAGTCATCCGGACAGCAAGATCATTCGATAGCATCCTTGCCGATAGGTTCATTCGCCTTGAGTCCAGTCCTGAAGTAGAGGTTCATGAATTCGTCCCGAAGTTGTATCCATTCCTGGGAATAGCCGTCAGTCTTCTTCGTCGCATCATCTCGCCCCTTGTTGACCCATTCCATCAGACCCTTGGCATACTCGATATCCTGGCCTATGAGAGTGTGGAATGGCTTCCCACAGCCCTTCTCGCTGAGTCTTTCCAAATACTCTGCCCTCATTTCTCCCGTGGACGGAATTCCAGTCTGACCAGAAAAGACAGCCGCGATTGTAATGGCTTGGAACTCGAACAGAGAAAAAGTCGCCGTATAGAAGGGGATACCCGTGAAAGCCAGGGTGGGATCAGGAATATAAAATATATCCTTGTGCAGGTTGTGCAACATTGTCCCATCGGTGATCAGAATCCTCTCATCTGCCTCCTCCCGCGGTGTGTCGTCACTGTGGAACTCTGGCGGAAAGAAAGGAAGCGTGAAATGAAAACCAGTAGCAATGACGACCCTATCGATATCTTCCAGCACCTGCCCATCAACAAGCACTACCTTACCAGGGATGGCCGTCGATACCTCAGGAGAGCTTTCTTCCAATGTACTGAACTCAGCGACTCCAGGAACACGAGTAGCATTGGGTGGCAACCAAGATTCAGGGGCATCCATGAAACCGCCTCTTGTCGACTGCCATACCTTTTTCGCAATCGGGCCTACCTCTTTCGCAATATCGCTGGAAGAGGCGCTGCCACCTATTAGGAGAAGAGTCTCAAAGAGCGGTCAGTCATGTCCATCGGGTGATTCAAACTAGCCTACCTGATTTTCAAAACCTTTGGGAGTTCGATAGCTCTTTGAATGCTGTATCCTCGATGGCCATTTTTGCTTCCACTCTGCCAATCCAGGGAAATCTGGAACTCTTGGAGCATGGTAATCTGACATTCACCCTTTAGTACTTTTCAGTCAACGGTGTCCTAGATATCTGGAGAAATACATACGGCCGGATGCAACCACAACAAAGTCGAACGCCTGCAGCTATTAGCCAATTGAAACTTTGATAGCCTCAAGATACCCACCCAGGTCTTTCCAGTCGTTTGCTTCGTGGCAGCATCCCAGGTTGATGTCTGGATCCTCCAGATATTGCCGTCCTTTGCTACCCGCGTCACCTGGGTGTTATAAAGTGTGCTTTCATGGACTCCAGTTTTGACTGAGGTGTCCTGAATGTACTCTGCTAACACATTATGTTTGACAAACGTGGTTGTTCCGGCGGGCCATTTGTTGACACTGAGCTCAAGAAATTGTGTACCGACATTGTTCGTCAAAGACTCATATGCCGGCCTATGTTTTGGGTTAGCAACAACTCTAGGACTCGGGCTCGGGAACATACCCGGGCGGTGCGTGCAAAAGGTACGGGTCTTCATTTTCTTTGCTGTCAAAGAAGACTGAGTCTGAAAGTGAAGGTTTTACGGACGGATATGTGGGTTCATGAGGAACGCGCGGATCAAAGACCCTTCATCTTCAGGTTTAACGACGCTTCTTTGGATGTTACGCCTGACATACTGACCATACACCTCCGGAGACTGGAGCTCTCTCGAAAATTGTCACGTCAAGACCCTCCGCCTTGAGATGGGCCGCGGTTATCACCCCAGAGACCCCAGCGCCGACCACGGCTACACGTCGAGGACGTTCAATCATTGTGGCCTATTGAAAAGAAATAATGCACAAGAGAATTGTTCAAACAATTACGAGACGATATCCTTATCACAGTTCTTGAACCCACGATCGTGGTACTTATGCCCTTTATCCCCGGATTGTGGAACGACGCGCTCACCTGATGGAGACGAGTCCTTGTAATTAGAGGCTCCATAGCGTGCGAATTTCTCGGACGGCTTCCCGAGGGTAGCCAGTGACGGGTGAACTTCTCAGTACTTATCATGCGCAGGCGTGGCAAAAGTGATAGTAGGTGGTAACGCCTTGCTCAAGCCTGATGGTGTCATTTCAATTGCGCCATTCTCGTTCACCATCTGGGTTTTGTCGGCCGAAAGGTTTCCAGCCAATCTCAGCCGTCATAACGTATCTATCTCCAAGGGAGTCTAAGTTTGATCTAACGACACAGAACTCGACATGATCTATACTGAGTCGAAATGGAGTCAAGAAATGAAAGCAGTCGGAAGCGACCAAGAAGTCATGCGCGGCGGTCTACCGATTTGATCGAGCTACTCCCAAGAAGCGCAAGAAACATACAGCCTTCAACCTGGTCGCCTATGAGAGATGGTCATCAGAAAGCATCCACAGTAAGTAAGCAATCTGCACATCTGTGAACACATAACCATAGCCTAACCAAGTAGGCATGTGAGACCTGTCGTGCAAAGAAGGTTAAATGCAGTGAAGGTCGACCAACATGCGGCTATTGCACTCGTCATGGCTTCAAGTGCAGGTATTCTTCACATGATCGCTCCAGGTCGGTACGCAAAAGACTTTCAAGCGTGCCGAAGTCTAATGCATTGACAGCCATGATCCGAGCATGAAAATCATACTGCAGCGTCTTGAGCAAACAGAACGTAGACTGGATCAGCTCGAGTCCTCGCTCGACACATGCCGTGATCGTGAGACACCGAAACCAGGCAGAGGAGTTGATGAAGCAAATCTCCGGTATCTTTCGCCTTCACACTCAAGTCCTAGCTCACGGACCTGGCAAGAACGACCAGATGGTGGCAGGTTAGCACCAGCGGTCCCAAGCATCGGCTATCACTCCAGACGCAGTTCACTCACTAACACCATTCCATACGTTGACTATGCCTCGACAAATATGCAGCGGATCGTGCGATACATAGGGAAGACACCATTATTCTGTGAAGAGCAACGCCTACCCTGGCTGGATGTTCTTCATCAATACGTCCCCTGTGACATTGACGATATATCTCCCATCAAACAGAGATTTTTCGCCACTTTCGGGTGTCTATACCCTTTGATATGCGACACTACTCTCAGCTGCGTTACCGACATCGTGCAAGCGCAAGGTTTCCAGCAGAATATGCAGTCCTGCCTCGTACTTCTTGTCGTTGCTCTGGTAAAGGCCTTCACGGACATAGATTCCGTGGACAGTGGTTTGGCCGACTACCAACGAGCGATGCAGCTTCGTGGCCAGCTCAGCGCCCAGCTAAGCCTGCAATATGTTCATGTGCTGGTGTTTTCGGCGATGTTTCTGCTGCGTAAGGACCGACTGCTTGACTTTGCTGTTGCTCTACATTCAAGTTGCTCGATGCTTCATACTGTTATCAAAAGGTACACACAAGTGTTTTTGGAGTCATTTCGTTTCCTCCATGGGATGGAACGCTGACATTTTCGTCACGTTTAGGGACCAGATCTCAGGCCGCGACCGTCCCAAGAACGAGAAAAACAACATGAGACTACTATTCTGGATATGCAGTAACCTTGAACGGTAAGAAAAAGTCCGCCATTCTCTATATTGAGGAACACCACGTTGATTGGTATGCTTCCCGCAGCGACATGATCCGTGAGATCAACGAAACTCTCCCACGCAGCGACCTGTTGCAATTCGAGCAACTTTTCTCACTACCACTGCCGTGCGACGAAGCGGATAACAAGGAGCGTCCACCTCACGTCAACGCCCACTTCGTCTTTTTCCTAGCTGAGATGTCGTTACGAGCCATCCTAGAGAGGATCTTGACGACCACCGAGCTCAACAATTGCCCGACCAGAACTACTCCCACCGCAGGACAGCCACCATGCTACGCCGGCATTTCACTCGTGTATCAAGAGCTCCGTTCCCAGCTCGACACATGGATCCTCCACCTCCCAGCGAGTATGGGCTGGACGGTCGACCCACTGCCAGCAGCACATGGCGAGCGCTCGGCGTTGCATACTCGTCTGAGCTTGCTGTACTGGTATGCACGATTCGCGCTTCACCGGCCGATGATGGTGCACGGTCTGGACGACGAAACCCTCAGGTCGCATTCCTTGATCTGGGAGCCTTTCCTCGAAGATCTGCAACCCGCGCTCACCCTCGTGAGAATCTACGTCGCTGAGCAGCCGGACATTGACGTTATCATGGCCAACAGGCAAGTCATGCACTTCCACAACAAAGACTGAAATGGTGTTCGGGAAACAAAGACTAACGATTTTGCGCGTTTTAGGATCATTTCCGCCATGGAATTGCTGACCAAGATCGCCAGCAACCCGCCGTTTCCTGCTTTTAATGGAGAGAATGTCGATAGTCTCATACATACTGCGACGGCTTTGTTATTGAATAAGTTTGGTGGTTCTTCTGAGTGGGTGGTTTGCAAGTTAAGCAACTTACAAAGTACTTGACTAGGCTTGAAGTTTGAAGTGACCATGTCAAGGCCTAGGGCAAAGGCAAAGCTGAAGCGGATATCGTCAGCCGTGCTACGGATGTGTGGAACTATGAAAATGCTATAGATTCTTCAGCTTGTAATCTCCCCTCTATGGAAGTCCTTTAACACTAGTGCTAAATGCCCATTCTTGGCCTTCCGCCACCATGGTCACAGGACAACTCCTTTGCTTGAGCCTCAAACCCTATCAGCGAGAGGAGTTTCCTTCGGTCGCCAAACTTTCCATCCGCCCTTGTTGCATCCCTTGTTGTGTCTCCAACCATTCAGGAACTCGCTTCCAGGTATCACCCACTTTTCTCCGGCTCCACAGCCACCTCAGAAGCATTGGAGCTGTTTACCACCACACCGCCGGTCCCGAGCTGACGACGTCGATTTTCCTTCCTACGAGTGTCAAGAGAGTCAGTCCGCTGTTCATCACGTCCAATTTCCGAATGACAGCGGCGTCTGGGTATTGACTTACTGTTCGGCCTCTCTCTTCGCCAGATATCTGATGAGGAAGATGATGCCAATGACGACGAAGCTAAATGCGATGGCCGTGGGGAATCCTTTCCTGTATCGTGGCGAGTCGGTCTGCTTCCAGATGATGAGTTGCAGCCATGCCGACTGTGTGTATTGTATGGTGTTGATCAAGGCGACGACCAGAGCGCGTTCTTCGTTGTCGTCTGAGCAGACTTCATTGGCCCATCTAGCCAGAACAGGCATTAGCATCATGTAGGTGCTCGAGCACCGTACGGTGCACTTCAAGGGGGACGGTCACTTACATTAGATTCAAGGGGACGATGGCAATGACTTGCTGGAGTGCTATGTAGCAGAACCAGCGCCACCACTCGGGAATATTCCACACGAGCAGGGAAATCCAGAAGACGGGACTTAGGGTCTAGGAAGGATAAGCATTCCTGGCGGCTAAATGTACCCATCGGCTTCATGGGCGATGAAAACATACCGCTGCAAATAACATGACGGGCCATCTTTTGCCGTTGAGAGGCCCGTCGGCAATCCAAGCGTATGTTAATTCTGCGACGACCATGACCGCAGCTTGCGCCGTGGGGTAATTGTTGATCTGAGCAAGCGTATATTTCGGGTTTTTGGACTGTTTGAGATAGAATGCAAAGAAGGGTTGGCCAACGCCAGATGCACCGCCACCAAAGCTGTCGGGGTCAGCATGTTGGCTCCCCCTGTATTTGGGTTGTACTTACACAGCCATGAGAGGGAAGACCCAGATATGCCATCTCGAGAAGATTTTCCGCAGCTTCTCTCTGGAGAACGCTTCTCGCTTTGCGCGGCCGAAGCTTTGGACTCTCTTCTCAGCAAGTGCTATGTCCTGGACGTATCGTCATTTGTTAGACACGCGAGCCCTGTAGATAAGTTCCAATGGCTCAAATACGACTCACCTTTTTGTTCAAGTAGAAAACACGACTATTATGGGGAAAATCAGGCAAAAAGAAGAAGCTCAAAACAGCAATTGGCAAAGAGATGACACCGTCCATGATGAATAGCCTGCGAACACTGGTTAGCTACGTCTCTAACGCGAAGAAGTCCTGCTGTTCCAGAATTTGCAGATGCTTTAGACCCACCATTGCCAACCCTTGTAACCATGTTGTCCACCAAGACCGATCACGGCCGTCATGAGGTAGCCGGAGAACATCGTTGCAAGTGCGCCTGAAACGTGGAAGATGACGGAACGCTTTCCCAGCTCATTCTTCCCATACCAGGAGGCGAGCATGTACATGACACCAGGGAAGCTGCAATTTCGTTAGATTTTCTCTCCAGCAAAAAAGGGAGGGGACAGCCAGGTTGCAAATAACTGTCCTGGAGTTGACTTACAATCCAGCTTCTGCCAATCCAATGAAGAATCGCAATGCATATAATTGATTGACATTGGTGACTCGACATGTGCAAATCGTCAAGACCGACCATATGATTTCAAGGGCAGGGATCCAGATTGATGGCCGTATCTTTGTCAGGACGAGATTGCTTGGAATTTCACCAATGATGTAGCCCACAGTCCACAGGGTTTGGGCATAGTTATATTGATTTCCCAGCATGTTCAAGTCTTCCTTCCTGGTTCAAGTATTAGCCCTTGCTTTCTGCCGTGTGGATGTAAACCCACATTCCCGAGACGAATGCGTTGTTGAGATTTGCCTGATCAAGAAATCTGATGAAGTATCCTTCTTGGAATTAGTGAACATTCTGAAAAGAAAACCTGTCGAGTGCACGTATAAGCGTCTGACTCACCCAGGCAAGTAAAAGTGAGTATCCCGGCATCGAGCTTGAACAGAAATCTTCGCTCCTCTGGTGACTTGTCGAAAGTGTCCCAGATGTAGCTTTTCCATGACCTTTTTGGCTCAGGTGGAGCTGAAGATTCGCTACCGCGATCATAATCTGCAACTGTAGGTTCGACCTGCTTCGACATGTTGAAGGAGGATCGGACGACTTGATATACTAAACTTGTAGGAGCAGTTTTCTGGACCCAAAGCCCTGTCTCAGAACTAGACACGATTAGTGTGATAGGTCCTGGACATTGTAGGACAATATATACAAATATTCCTCCTAGCGGCTGACAGGAGAGGCTCCAATAAGGGGATTCGCCAATATTATGCCATCGGTGGGTCAAAGAACGCGACCTTGCTACTTATCGAGTGAGTGATATGCTTCCCGTGCTGAAATAATGAGTAACTAGCGCTATAAGTTGGATTGTTACAAGTCTGACCAGGGGATAAGACCGAAAGTTTAGCTAGTGTCAACAGCGGAGTGTCAACAGCGGAATGCAGAAAAGCCCCAAGACTTTCGAGGATTCCTCGTGCTTTCAGCCCGCCAGTCGTACTAAGCATGCATGGCAAAAGTTAGTTCCAAAGCAGGAGATTTCCCACGCTTGAGGCTGTTGCTGATATCTCCCAGTATAGCACCGATTCTTGTGGAGAAGGCCCGTGAAGCTTCGCTTAAGACTCAATTGGCATTGGTCCCGTTGTGCAGCAGCCGTACACACGAAGAGGTGGGCTGACTTAATCCGTCTTCCGTGGTTTGATGATATCCAATAATTCTTCGGAGAGGTCCGTTTGGAACCAATGAGAGTAGAGCACATGTGGCCGCATTCTGTTCTCACATTGAATGGCGTGCTGTGGCGTCAATTCTAGAAACTGTGGATCCGGGCACCTTATCTCCAGAGGCAAGGATCCATGTCCGGTGTGCCTGTTTCGAAACGATATATAAGCATTCGAGCCATAATATCTCAAAGGTTGTAATAAGTCCTGCCAAGTGCCGGTCGGAAAACCATCTCAACCATGGGTTCATATCAACCAGCCACTACCGTCGCCATCATAGGTGGTGGCCCTGCGGGTTTGGCGGCAGCCATCGCTTTATCCAAGCTAACCTACCTTTCTGTCACGATCTATGAGCGAAATCCGGAGCCTCAAGAGGTCGGAGCTGGTCTCAGTTTGAGTTATAATGCATGGAAAGTTCTTGATCTGCTCGGTGCTGCCGATGGTGTGAAAGGCTCATCCAAGCATGACACACGTCACAGGTATGAATGCTACCACACGAGATTGATGTTACATCGAATCCTCGCATTCACACACTTGGAATCGTAGGAACGGCCATAATGGCGAGTTGGTCTTGGTCCAACCGTGGCCAGAGAACGCCAAATTCGACAAGCGGGGGTCAATTAGGGCCCGTAGGACTCGGCTTCAAGCTGGACTTCTTGCCAAAGTGCCTGACGGCACCATCCAATTTGGCAAGAAGCTGATATCGGCCAAAAATGCCGGCGATCTCGGCGTGCGTTTGTCGTTTGAGGACGGCACGGAGGCTCTCGCGGACCTTGTGGTTGGAGCTGATGGCATACGTTCGGTACGACAAGGTTCCCTTCCATCCAGTAAATGGTTACTGAAATCTCGCGTTACAGGTAGTGCGGAAAACGTTGTACCCAAATCTTCAAATTCATTTCACAGGTGCGTCTGAATCAGGGTAGGAACTGAGTATCAATTGACAGAGTCTGGTCTGCAGGAAACACTGTCTGGCGCACTCTGGTCCCAAGGGCAACACTTACCCATATCCCCGATATTACCAACGGAACATCATGGTGGTATGTCAAAGGCGGTCATGTCTACTTGTCCGGGGTCGATGATCCTTCCGAGGTCGAAGCTGGAGGAGAGGATTTGTTTGAGCTCTCAGTAAGGTCGTACCATGAGCCAGACGTTCCAGGGCGGACAGTATCGTGGGGAATTCCCGCAACCAACGAAAGAGTCCAAGCAAGATTCGAGGTATTTTTCAAACCGCGATGACTTTTCAAACACTTCTGATTCATTGCTATCCCAGGAATATGACCAACGGGTTCGTGATGCGATTGCTACAGTCCCCGAGGGTTCGTGGAAAGAATTTGCAGGCTTTGCTGGCCCAGGTCCCGAAAAGATTACCGGGTGGGATAAAGTAGTTCTCATAGGAGATGCCAGTCATCCACTCCACGGTATTTTCTTGTCAGCCGTGAGAAGAGGGGCTTTTCTGACCATAATTCTTCTAGGAGCATTCGGTTCAGGTGCGACTTTTGGGATGGAAGACGGATGGATCCTAGCAAAGGCCATTGAACTCGAGCACAGCCGTTCATCGCAGAATGTCATCAGGAATGCCCTTCAAATCTTCGAGGAGATTCGACTGCCTTATTACCGCAAAATGTAGGTTCCAAAGCCTTTCCGGCACGTTGAATCTGACCTTCATGGGGCTAATCATGTGTTGTATACAGGTATGCCTACCTTGATGATCAACTGGGAAAAGTGAAAAAGGCGAAAGACCAAACGATTGAGGAGGTGCTCGATGCTAGATTTAAGACGTTTGGTATCAACCAAGAGACCAAGCTGGCGTGGATCTACAAGCACGACATTGGGAAAGTCTGGTTGGATTATTTGAATGGTGTGAAAGAAGTACTGGATTGAGGGATTGAGAATTGTCAAGCTGAGGGATAAAGACTCGAGGAAGGGGCTCAGGAGCCACCTAACCGGCTAGCCAATGCCCCGGCTAATAGACCACCCCTAAAGCGCCTGGGCTCGCTAGGCACATACGCAGTACGAAGTAATAGTCGTTCTAAGGTACGACTCGGTGTAGGTCACAATCAAGGCTAGCCTTTAAATGCCAAATGTCGGACTCGCTCACCCTGGGAGGAAAATAGATAATGCTCGAGGGGTCTTAACACAAAACCAGCGACGCGGCCAGCCTACAGTCGCCCCCGAAATGGCAGGACCGCCTAAACCGCGGATTTCCCGGCATCAACTTTACAATCGAATCCGAGCAACGCACGACATACCAGCCGCATTGACACAACAAGGCTGAATTGAAGGGGAGCTCGCAACAGTCAATCTCTTAGGTTGGGGGTGGTCGACAAAGCGACATCGACATGTGAAGCTGTACTCTGGATCTTTGGTTCATCGGCTGCGTTTGGGGTTCTTTGTCTTCGAGTTGAAGATGCTCAGTGGCTACTCAGCTAAGTGGGCCTAGATTTGCCGTTCAACAAGTGGCTATGAGTGGTGCGATCATCAGCTGTTCAGAGACAAAGGCCCGCCTGCGACAAGCAGTGTGGCGTCTTCATTAGGGGTGACATGATGCATTGTTGGCGGATGGTGCGAGGTGCCAACGTGGGTAGCGAGCAGTGACGATCAAAACGGTAAAACTATTCGCCCGACTACGACTCATGGAGGACATGGTGGATTTACGAAGGCCTCTGGGCGAGTGCCTAACTATTGTGACTCTAAATAAAGCTACGGCCAGGCTCGTGGGTACTAATAGGTGGGACAAGTGTAGTAATAAGGCTAGAACTATCCCCCGCGCGGCGCACTTGGCACTTTTTTCTTGGCGCGACTTAGCGTGTCTTCAGAAATCGCGTCTGAATGCTTCTTAACCTACAATAACTTCCAACATGAGAAAATCTACTAGGTAGACCAGGCCAAAAAGGTTCTTCGACGAAGTCGGCGTACTTACAGAAGCACCACCTGCAAAAAAGGCCAGAAAAAAGGCAACCGCGCCGCCGCCACCGCGACCTGTAAAAGATGCTCCACCAGAGGTCTGTCAAGGATGTCTTATTAGAGATAGGCAGTACTCAGCGATAATAGGTATTCGAAGCAATAAGTATCCTTTACGTATCGTATTCAACAAGACTCGAAGCATGGAGAGGAGCATGATACTCGCATGCGAGGAGCATGCTTCTCTCCTGTGTGTCTTAGCGCCTTGGCGCTCCCGGGGATTTCCCTTGATCTCCTTGTGTTTGTAACAGTCTAGCGTAGTATCTCGAAGATAGACTTAAAGGCGTTTAAGCGGCTCTTAATAGCTCTATTCATCACGAACGCCTTCACATCAGCATATATACAATACAGCGCTAGTTTAGCCGACGCTAGTCTCTACACCTCACGCTCTTACACAATCTCTCTAGTGATAATTCACGTTCTTATTCCTCCCGTAGTATAGCCGTACCATATTTAAGCGCGTAGAACTCCCGACAACGGACTTCAATACGTCGTAGATTCATATTACGATCAGCCTACATAAGGTTTAGAGTATCGGCGGCAATACTGGGGCGGTATCTGTCTTCTAAGGTCTGGGCTTCGTCCTCCAGGAATCTTTCGGCGTGGTATGTCGAGAAGTTCAGCTCTTCATTGGGAGATTTGGGGAAGGATGTCTAGTGTTAGCATGCACAGCGGTCTGCAGATCCCACAAAAGGTGCCAAAAGGCGGTAATGAGCTATGAGAGACGATTGAGAATACGGACCGCATAAGTCAGCCGACGGGCTGAAGCTTTCAAACAGAACATCAATATAAGAGCGCCAAGTGTATGAAGTGATGTGACCTATCACTATGCAACGGAGTCGGGCGTTACCGTTGACGTGACCACACGCGTCTCACCATGCTGCTATTTCGCACTGGAATGCTGTTCGTTTTCTCATGACTATCCCCAGGAATGGCGCTCCCCCTCCGAAACGCTCTTCTAGTTGTGCGTCTATTCAAAGGAAGTGGTTTGTGGACAACGTGACGTCGACTGGCAATCTCCGGTACGCGCCCAGATCCCTGAGCCGTGGGCCGGCCTTCCCCCTTCTCCTCCACTCTCTCCTCTTTCATTCTTCCAACTTGCATCACAACACGACTTGTCGAGCCATGCCCAAAACACGCTCGGATTTGAAGATGTTGGCAACTTTAAGGACGAGAACCCTACCCTATTGGATTGTGCGATGAATATGAGAGAAAACTTCGGGTGTGGCGAGCCAGGCACGAGAATTGGAAGTTGAACTCGAAGTGAGGAGGCCACAATCCGGGAGAAAGAAGCCGAGATCGACCGTGTCACCTCTCTACACGAGCAGGAAGTCTCCAACCATCAAAAAACCGCCGAGATTACAGGACAGAAGCCACGGCGGCAAGGCCGCAGCCTCCGGCGATTCAGAGAAGCGAACAAGAAACGCCGTCGCCCCAATGAAGAGCGGCCTGGGACATGGAAGTCGTACGTGATGATTTAGATCAGGTCGGACACCTGCGCTGTAACGTCTGTCAGACGGACATGCTCAATGTAGTGACCAAGTGTGGCCATACTTAATGCGAAACCTGCGTGAACCACTGGCGCAATGAGCGGTTTCCGTTCATCTGCCCGAACTGCAAACGTGTGCTGCAGGAGGAGGATGTTTGGAAATTCTATGTTGAGCCAGATGAAAGAGTCTCCCCTGTGTATGACGGGAGCGATGATGCAACAGAAATCTTGTTCGTGCGTAGTGACAGCGAGTGAACGTCGATCGACCATCCTCGGCGATGAATGCAGAAGCCGGTGCAATGAGTCTCAGCGGGAGACTTGCACGTCGAGTCTGTGCTGTGACCTGGAGTTTGGTCATCTGGTTGATCTTCATTGAGCGTGGGATCAGAGTGAATGAAGTCCCACCCTAGGCGGCTAGAGTGGTGCATTGGATCAGCAACAGGAGTGTCCAACCACAAGCCGCCCCTCCGAAAGTGATCCCTACCTTATTTCTGCGCGATTACCGTTCAATATCAGCTGAGGTGGATGTGGAAGGACGAGAAGAGAGCGAGGCTACAAGTCGTACAGGTGCTCCATGCGCGCAGAACACCGGAGCCGTCAGCTCGCCTCGGTGAGTTGGATCCATAGACGGAAGTGACCAAAGTCTACAATAATGGGTACTCAAAAACAATTGGGAACGAGCAGAGAGGGAGCCGGACTCTGTGAAGACGCGGTCTGAAGCGGATAGCGTAGCTGGAGCGGTAGAAACGCAACTCATGGCGCACAACAAAAGCGCAGCAGCGGCTCCGCTGACGCATTTCATATCGACGGGAAGCAGGGACTACTGGTCGACCAGATTGATAAATGAGACTGATAGAGAAGCTTGAAGTGGACGTCAAAGGTTCGATACTTGACGGATCAAATACAAGAAGATAGACCTGCCAACAACGAAAGCAGCAAGCAGCATTTTTCAAAACGCGGTGGAGACAAGCTCACTGGTTTTATTGTTGAGATTCCACGGGATTTACGATTCGAATCATCGAACGAAGGGGTGGATTGTAAAACGTTGTTATGTGCCAGTGGCTACTGGGAAGAGAGAGCTCACGCTAATGAAACACCAGTAAAGCATCCCGAAGGAACTTTCGGCAGAGACCGAGCGAAGTTGGCAAGAGAACTTTGACGAAACACCCATTTATGACTCTCTCACGTAGGTGCCACGCTCTCTGAACACCATAGCTGGCACCGAAGAATGACGCGGCAGTGCACACATGCAGAATCCACGTCCTCGACATCGCCATGTGTTTCCCTGACATGCGCTTTCCGTATGGTCCATTCCCGCCGCACCGAGTGCCCCGGCACTACATCTCTTCCTTGCCATCGTCGAACTCAGAAAGTTGGTATAGGGCATTCACAAGCATGGGGGTAGCTGAAGGAAGCATCACAAGACCGCCTTCGTAGCAGTAAGGCTAACAAGTATGTATGTATTTCGATGTAGAGTAAGGCACAGGCCGAGGTATTATTAGTGAGGACTCCCGACATTTGACAGTGTAGTACTGCGCGGCGGGCTAGGGTGGATGTCGAGATCGAATTTTCCGATATAGCGAGTTCTAACGCTCGGGAATTCGGTTGACTGCATCACAATGTTGCTGTGGCTCGCTTCAAAATCTCGGCTCTTGCTGCGCTCAAGCCAGATATTCTTTTCATCAAGAAATCCTGGATCGGAAGGAAGTCAGTGTATGAGATTGGTGTTTTAACGATGAAACAGGATGTACTCACAAATCCAGTCTTTGGCATAAATGTCGAAACGATCCATGTGATGGTGGAATTTGTACCTTTCCAGAACCATGGCTTTGGGCTGTCGGCGGAGAGATGCTTGACCAATGCAGTGGCGTAGACTTCGGGGCTCATCGATTTGTCTAGCAAATACCGACCACGACGCGTCAGTTATACTGATCAAAGACTTGAAAGACATTTCAATCTTTGGTACGTTCAATCTTTGGTACGCACCTTTATGACCCTTCGCTCTCTCTGCCAATGCTGCTTCGACAGGCTTGTACACCGAGTCGTCCCGCAGTTTCGGTGGATGCGGCAGATTGGATCCCACTTGACCCGTCACCACGGTCACCACTTTGATGTCTAATGGCTCCAGCTCGAGTCTCAAGGTTTCGGACCACTGGGCAAGAGCTGCTTTGGACCCATTGTATGCGGCTGTCATTGCAAATGGCATGATTCCCGTGATGCCATTGGGATAGTCAGCCAACGCTCTGAAGGATCTTGGACCTGCTTAAAGTCTCAAGGGCAGGCGAAAAGAACTCACTTCCGACATTCACAACGATTCCTTTTGCAGAAAGAAGCAGCGGAAGAAACTGTCCAACCATCTCCATAGGTCCGAACACATTGGTAGCAAACATGGTTTTGATGGTGTCCATATCTGTGTCCAGGAACGGTTGCTCGATCCCTGTCACCAGTCAGCTCCCGTACCAAGTTTTGTTGAGAGGTCCAAAACGCACATTGGCCTGCATTGTTCACCAGAATATCCAAACGCCCTTTTGTCCGCTCTTTGACCATATCTCTGACCGTGGCAATAGAGTCAGAGCTCGTGACGTCCAATTGAAATAACTCAATCCCCCTTTCGGCAAGCGACTCATTCTTGCCGGGGGAGCGGACCGTTGCAAAGACTCGGTATCCTTTGAGGCAGCGTCAGTTAGGGGTTCATGCTCGCATGTTGCTATTTAGATACGACGCACCTTTGGACTTGAATACAAGCGCAAGTGCATGTCCAATTCCACCAGGGGAACACCTAATCCGCTGTCAATCATTTCGTTTCGACGATGAGTTTCAGCGTTTGTTCACTCACCCGGTAATCAACACAGTCTTAGCAGATGGCATTACTGCAGGTACTCATGGGTGAGATTGGTTCGAGAATTGACAGTGCTAGAGACAATCTTTCTTGATGATTGCTTGTATCTTTCTGCTTGCAGTCGCGATTTGAAGACCGAACAGTCCGTTGTTGGTCTTGAGACGCATTGCGATTTCAATGCAATAAATATTTGTTTATATCAACACTGGTACAGAATCCGCCACGCCACGGAAGGATGAGGCAGACAATCCCCTTGACTTCCGAAACCGCCTAATCACAATAGCTTCGAGTCACCCTCACAATTCGCCAGGATTGAGGGTAACATTATTCAGCTACTTCAATCAAGCTCAGGGCGCTGCAAAGCAGCTGTTATATCCGGGCCTTCAGATTATCGAACCACGTCTCATTCCCCGATCCGGCCGATATCAATAGTCTAATAACCTGCAATTAATCAGCGGCCTGCGTAAAGATCATGGCTAGACGACAATCTGCCGGCCGAAAACATTCAAATAGAGTTCGCTTACGCTGGGGCTAGTCTGTAAACCTTGCTATAACCCATCGACCCATCTTAAAGAGGTAGGAGTAAAGATGGCTCGCAAAGTTACCTAATCAAAAAGTCGGGGAATGGCCACAGACTCGCAGCGATTGATTATACAGTCGGTCGAACTTATGCCCGCTCATCCCCAGGAGTCCGATGCTTCATGCTTGGTGGCCGCGGCGCCGTTGACTAATCTCGAATCAACGACATCTGGTGCAACGCCCGTAACTCAAGACCAAGGCTGTGGGCGGATCCTAAGGGGTAGTAGGTACCATGCAAGGAAAGGTAAGTTCAGTAGCTTGTACCAACGCACGGGGCTCCCTGAGATTCCAGTACCCCACAATAATAGGACTCAAAGCCAAATGAAAATCGAAAATCAATTTACATATGTACTCTCCTGGACACAGGTCCTCGGTTGAAAAAGCCTTGCCCTTTTTCTGACTACTTAGGCAATTCGCACCAGAATTTTCGAACCGCGCGGCCGTCAAAATGCATTTCTTGTCGTTTTCCATCCTCTTCAGCGCAGCCTTTCTCGACGTCTGCTACGGCAAACCTCAATGGCCGTTTTCTACTACAACGGAGACTGTACCGGCTCGGCACCCTCACCGGGCTATCAAGAATGTACAGGCACATGTGTAAACGTCGACGTCAATACCCGATCGTACGGCATGATCGGAACCGGTGGTGGTTCAGGAACTGCGACGGTCGATTTCTACGCAGACAAAAACTGTGGAGGTGACCGCTTTCAATACTTTACGGGCTATCGTCAAGGATACTATACCTGCCAAAATATCAACACCGGCGGAGCCATCAAATCCATGAGATGTTACGCATAACGGTCTTGCTTGGGGCTTTGGAGGAGACGTTGTTGTGGGATAACAAAGTTCGCTCGGCTAGTCTGGTTGGCAGCGGTGGCATTAAATTTGCCGGGCTGTCTGGTGTGTGTGTGTGTGTGTGTGTGTGTGTGTGTGTGTGTAGAAGAAGGTTGACGGCACCTCGGTCCCATTTATGACCTCGCTAGATAATAGTCTTCTCCGCGTTACTGGCACACTAATGACTCGGCGAAGCTCAGCACGAATCATCACAGATGAACAAGCGACGAACACCTGCCTTTTCAGAGAATGCGACGGTCAAAAGTCAGGGAGGCTAAGCCGCTCTCTTCGTACAGTCAAGTATTCCCATGGAATGTTCAATGCCCAATATGGTCTGAATACTCAGATCAAGACCGTCATTACTTCTCTTTTGACTTTGAGTCGCTTCTACGAGTAATTAGCTCTGAGCTCGCCCGGGTAACATTGACGATTCTGGCCGACGGAGTGAAAGCTAGCGACGATCTTCCTAATAGGAGATTCCGACGTCTCGGCAAAAGGAAGAAAAATTCTATCAGATACGAATGTCATCTACCTTGTCGGGAGCCATACGCCTTCCGGTTTGAGCCTTCCGTAATTCAGGACAATTTCCATAACGACGGCCGAAAGAAAGTGTGGAGACTTGGAACTTTCACGAGACTGTTCGACGTAGAATCTTCTTCCTCCACCCGCTCAACATCACAGTTTATTAGCAGACACTTGTAATCTTCTGCTGCAAAGGCTCTGGAATGCCGATGTGAGCGTTCCTCTCCCGCCCCGGCCCCCAAGGAAAACGCAAACAAGACCACAAACACGGTGATTATCAACTTCGGACCAGATTCTCTGCGAGCCTGTTCAATAATCACCGTAGTTGCAGTAGAGGCTGCTAATGACATCGTTGCTTGCTCCTCCGTGATCGGTGAGATCATCGTCCGATCCATTCTTGAGATAGTAGTTTCCCGTACAGCCATCGTCGCTAAATGCCGTCAGTGCATGCATTTCTCAGAATTGTTGACGATACATACTAGTAGAAGTAGCAGTATGTGCCGTCTGTCAGCAGCTTGAAGGAACTGATCTGGTCATTATAGCTTCCGAGGCCATGACGGTCAAGGGTGTCTTGTTGAACGGTTAGCAAATCCGCATGGGTGCTCGAGTTGTGATCGACTTACAGCAGCTGGAAGGAGCCATCTTGATTGTGACACAGTTGCCACTGTAGTCTTTGTTCGTGCACACCGTCACGGCAATATTTTGAGAAGTATCGCGCTCGACGAGGAGGGAATTCTCTTCCACCCCATCGACGACGATGGATCGAGCCGCAACGTAAGCTGTGAGAGACACGAGAAGGAGAGATCGCCAGAGCATCTTTGAATTCACCAAGCGTTGTTGTAAGAATGTCGAACCACGGAAGAATATTGAAAAGAGGGAAATATAAATGGACGAAGTTTCAAAGGGACTCGAACCTTTTGGCTCCGACACAATCAAAGAACAGTTGTTCTTGTGCGGTCTAGGCTCTTGCTACTCACCGACCCTGCTGTCGTTATCGAAACGATCAAGGTTAATTTCCACAAATTCGGGTCCAGTCACAACCTACGAGACTCGCTCCTTCCAAGTCAAGTATTACTCCTGAGCTCTTGTGACTCTCATCAGAGACCCTTGTTCGCCGAAGGATCAATCCTGAACGACAGGCCCGTCTCGATCTAATAGCTTTACGCATTCCTGCGAAAATAACAGGGGTTAGATTGGCATCGGTCACATTGAGATGTGCTCGCGTTACATCGTAATCTGCAAAATGAAAAGCGGTGGAAGACTACTCCCATGTTCAGCAAGCGAGGTCTGATTCTTTTCTTTAGTACAATATTCGGAGTGCGTAGACCCTATGTTAACCGAGTGACACTCCTACCCCTTCAAGCAGGTCAAGAAAGGACCCATGAATTCCGCCTTTGGTGTTGAACAGAAGATTAGGAACATGGTTGCGTGGAAGCTCAGAGGTAAGCTACTCCGCTGAGACCTATAAATCAGGCTCTCGTCTTCCCTTGACAAACAGAACAAGAGAAGAAGGCCCTCCACAAACAGCCGATCAAACACAAGCACGGTATGCCATTTTGCTATTTCAAGAAGCTCGAAGTTTTGCTGATCTTATTCGCAGCTTAAATCTGTTCGACAATTCATGTCTTCGATCATGAAATCTCTCGGCGTCTGCGGCACTGTTGTTGCGCTCCTGGGCATTTTCAGCGGAGTCAATGCCGCGAATTCTCATGTCCTTGGAATTTCCACCGAATTTGATTGCTCAGATACCGGAGGCTGTACTTACACCTACTGGCTCGCTGCATTCGACTTGGTCAGTCACGAAATTATCAAGACAGGAGCATCCGGAAAGGGTCATGGAGAAACCGATCTGTGTGGTAAGACGATTGGATCAGCTCAGGTTAGATGCTACGCAGACATCACAAAACAATGCTCCGACTATGGAGTTGGGGCCTACGACTCGCACAATTGTCGCACATTCTGCAAAAGCAAGGGAGACAAGTCCCCCATCTACAGCGTGAATGGCATCTACTACGGAGAAAGCATCTCGAATGTCCTCATCTGTGACCAAGCTTGGTAGTAGTGCTTTGGAGATTCACTCCCAGACGGGTTCAACATCAGAAGAACTGGTGTAGCCTCTCGAGCCGGGGTTTGCAGAAGGGGAAGGCATCGGAAAGCTTGGGTCATTTGTGATATACTGGCATCCATGGTCGATAGTCCGATCGATAGTGACGAGGAGGTTATCGAAATCGAATGAAGCGCGTTGATGTCTGGGCCACCGAGTACTCCCTGAGATTTCCTGTCTCTAGGACAGGCTGGTCGATTCTGGTCGCACGTGAGATGTAATCCGCCAGCTCTTTCTTGTTGCCCAACACCCGCCAACGCCGATCCAGGAAAGGAACTTTTCGTGGAGCGAGCAATCCTTGTGAGATCCAGCCGCGCGTGAAACACTTGCTGCTGGTGATAGAAGACTGCCAGCCACGTTGATCAATATCATCAAGCTAGACGTAACAACATTGCGCGCCCTTATACCAGCGGTACGTGGAATCGATCGCTTCATTGAGCTCAGTGCTGTTCTGCTTGTCGATGCAATGAGCATCGATCCACACAAACTTGGAGTCATCAAGTCGGGCTTGTTGGAGGCATTTCCAAAGTTTGCCAAGGTGGGAAGTTTTTCTGAAGTCCCTCTTCTGGACGTTGCCGAACGTGACCTCGTCTTCCGTCCATCGGTGTGGTAGAATCGCGTTATTTGGTTGCTTCTGATACACCTCGAAACTCGGGAGGAAGGGCGCCACGAACAGAATACCCGTTTTGAGGTCCTAGAGGGGGAAGGGTCGAGAGACGGTAGGCGCTAGCACAGGATTCATATTTAGACTACACTGCCGGTCGACGGGCGCGCAGCGACGGTGAGCAGAGGTGAGGCGCAAGCGACCGGGGTTTAAAAGCGGCGCGGCTAGGGTGAGCCGCATGTGAGCGGTCTGCGGTTTTCCGTGCTTCATCGATCGCGGCAGTGACGTATCTCGCCAAAGTTCAAGTTGCACACAACTCTCAGTCTCTACTGCAGATCGGGAAGCAGACAATTATCTTTCCTTGACAGTGGTCTATTCCTCCTGTTTCTTCCGTTTGATACCCATCTTGTGTTTGGCTGTTTTTTTGACAATTGGCCGCAGTCGACCGCAGTCACCCGATGTAGCGATTCCATTGGCTTCTCTACACTCATACACCCCTTCGGTATATTTGTAAGTTGTCAAACATTCATTCAGAAGTATCGAAGACCATCAGCCGCAGCCTTGTCCGCGCAGAACTGTATCTCCCCCACCCAGCCTTGCTCTTGCCGGTACCTGTCTCGACATCTTGAAAGCTGACTCTTCGATATTGTTTGCTAACCACGTATGGGAGAGGATAGCGCAGGCTGGGACGTCGTCAGTGGTGGATTCGCGAAAGACGAGGTCGCCATTGGATTTGCGCTCCAAGAGGCGCATCGTGAGGCATGAGGAGCAGGCTGGGCATTCCACAGCTGTTGTCCTCTAGTCGATATGCTCCGGATTCACTTTAGCGGCTTAATTAGGTTCTCCCAACTGTAATTATCGAATTCTTATTGACTCCATATTGAGTAACCTCAATCCCTGATAGCCTTCGACAATCGCTTGTCCTTGCATATATCCGTGCAAATAGCAAGCGCCAATCAGCTCGTAAAGACCCGGGTCGCTTGGATCAGATCTCATAATCAATGGAGCTCGGCTGCCGATTGGAATGCATATATTGTCGCTGGGCTTCGTCCGGCCCGGAGCCATCCTAATCCACTTTTTAGGTGTTACAAAGAAGCGCCAACGGCCTCTTGCGGCGACTTCCATATATCTATCTTTATAGATAGAAATGTTTGACTCCTGATCGAGGGTAATGTCACCACAGGTGGTCCCATCAGGCGTAGCACCCAAAGCGACAGTAGTCATGAAAGTGTGGCTGAGGGACTCCTCGCATTGGGGCTGCGTCCACAAGTATTTCTCGTGAAGACCCGCGGTATGCATACATCGTTCCCAGTCCGTCAAAAAATCGGTTACTGTAGCTCTAGCATTGCTTGGCTCACTTGTATTAGGAACTCGGCCTAGAGTACCTTCACATGCTACCCTGCCAAAGATTGATGACAGTACACTGGAGGATTCGATTTGGCCGGCCGAGGTGATCAGAAAGAAACTCAGGCTTGGTGATTTGTCCGTAGAGTGAATGCTCTCTGACGAAGCCCAATCCTTTCGAAGCGTCGAAATTGAGCTCCATTTGGGGCCTGGCTTTTTCTGTGCACTCGAGTATCGCGTGCCTATCTGTGGGACAGGTGAAATCAGGACACCAACTTGGCAAGTCAAGATTGAGGTCCCGTCCCGCTTCACCACTATCGCTGATTATGTCAAAATTTCTGTCGTGTTCGATCACTGCTTTTGTTGCAGCCACAAAAACATCACCAACATCATTAGCAGGCTGATAATCAGGAAAAATGTTGTGGGCGGGGCTCATGAGACCAATCATGAAGTATATTTTGTCTCTGGGATCTGTTGCTGTCCTAGACCTTGTATCACGCAACAGTCGCCTACCATTGAGAACATTGGCAAGGCGCCACTGGCGAGAAATTCTGAATAAATCGGAAGCACTTCGGTACGTCCTGATGATTCTGCCAAAGCGAGATAAGAATGCTCCCATTTCGTAAGATCTCGTTGCCATGGTGAAATTGAGTAGATGTTGGTAACCAAGTCGAAAGCCTTCTAATGTTGTGTCTAGGTGGTGCAACGATATAGAAGACTTGCCACACAGTAAATGCGCATGTGATGCCACAACGGCTTCCTGCAGTGTCCATGACCTCATCCACCACGGGTGCGTTACCAGCTTCGTCAACACACTAAGCTTTGGGATTAGGCTGCTGGAAGCCATCCCATTTGCAAAGAACAGTTTCAAGAACTCCTGAATCTCGTGCGGTTTTGATTCCCATAGGTTGAGATCGGATCCTTCACAGCCGGTGACTTCGCGTGTGAGGTTTGCGCACATGGCATATATATTTTGTGCAAAGTTTATGGCACAGGTGCCGGTGTTGTTGTCATCATCTTCACCAAGCCAGATGATCACCGATTCTGCTCTTGCGTAAATGTCTCGCATTATCTGGACTTGCTGTCCTCGCTCGATGGGATTGATTTGATCTGCACGCTTACACCATTAGTGGGTCATAAAATGACTAGATCGTATCGTCCCGTATTCTCTGCAGACAGAAAAAGCAGAGGGATCAGCTTACCAATACATAACTGGTCAATCCATAACAGTCGTGTTTTACCTGGACGCCGAAGATGTGGGAGAATCCCAGCAATACTAGCGAACAAATTCACAGCTATCCCATTGACGCTGATTTCTGTTGTCGCTGTCGCGTCTCCAGCGCAATAAGAGACCGCAACATACTTCAGATCAGGGCTTCCCAGCGACAAAGGTTGATGAAGTGTGCATTCAATCCAGTCGTCTTCACTGTCTGCGCACAGTGCCAATAGTCTGAACCGCTGGACCTCCGAATTCAAAGGTTCATAGACTTTGGCTGCGTGATACTCTGAGTCGGAGGCAATCACAATCAGGAGACAGTACAGAGAGCACAGTTTCAAGAGACAAGAAGTATTCCGCATACCGAGATGTAAACTATCCGGTGGTGTTAGAGACGAAAGGGAGTTTCATGCAGCCATCGAAGGCCGGGCTTATTGATGAAGATAATGTACCCTTGGAGAAACTTCTTACTACAAGCCAGCCGATACCTGACAACTCATTGTTCGATGATGAGCGATTCGAAAAATTCTATTCACTCTTACGAGGCCGGTCCGAGGCTCGAGTCTATCTCGATCTGCATCCTCTCATTGTGCCGTCAGCTGAGAACCTTTACATCGGTGGCCGAGAAGGGTTCGTAGCTATAGGTATCGTGCATATGGCGACAGGACACGGAGAACGGAAATTCGTAAAGACTTGATAAGCACTACTAAAAAAGCTTGGCACCACTTCAAGTCGGATCGAGCAGATGGGCTGATTTCAATGAGAGTTGCGAAAGTACTAGGCTCGCTACTGTGATCAGTGTGATCAGTTCATTGAACTCGGTAGTTTTGGATAGATTATTTAGGAGGAGCTACGCTTAGCTCTTGTTGTTACAGTGCCCAGGTGGGACCACCCTCTTACGGCAGTAGTTATTCGACTCATGCATCTCGGCCGTATGGCCATTTAACTTCACTTGATCGACTTCTAATCGAAATGTAAAATCCATCTCTGCCTAGATGCAGTAGGACTCATCCACTCTTTAGGCAGTAATATTACTATATCCTCATATTTTATAATTTAGTGTTGGCTTCCTAGGCTGATCAAACATGTATAGGCTCCATTTAACAGAGCATTTACTCTATCTGGCAGTGTATACTGCTCCTTTGAATTCCCTGAATATTCCGCCTGGAAACGACACAGCCGGAAAGACCCCTTCGAAAATATTGTCGTCCACATATGCTAGAGTGCCGGTGGTTGCTGCGAGGTATAAAGAGGTCGCAGACGCGTACTCTGACTGTGGAAGTTTCGAGGATTTTCTAAACAAAGTTCCAATTGTACAAGATGCAGATCTCCATTCTCTTTGGTTCATCTTTCATTCTCCTCTCGCACATCACTGCAGTCTTCGGTTGCTACGGTTGTTCCGAGGCCTATTGTTCCTCGAGTTGTGGAGATGGTATAAGCTCTAATCAGGCGACAGGCGCGTTTGAGTTCTTCGAGAGTTATATTGGGACTGGGCAATACTCTCTCCAGAGTGGACAAGCTTGGGTCTGGGCAAGTGAGGGATGGGCTTGGTATCTTTCGAATCGAAATACTGGAACGGGTCAACCTGGCGCCACTAGCTTTTCCCCAGACCAGATGAAAGACGCAATGCTATGTGTTGCGTCCGAGAGCAAATGTCCGCAACAAATCTTTGGAGGCGGATCGCACCTTTTGCCCCAGGTGTCGGTGGAGAAAACCAAATGCTCCAACACCAAACCAAAGAGCATCTACAACTTCCGTAACAGCGCCGACTGCGATGTCTGTGGGGAAAACTGTGACTGAACAGCAAGAGCCGGAATATACTGGGGAACTAGATCATAAAAGTGAACTTATTGGGGGCTGTTGTTGAGTCGATATTCCGATCAAATACGTCTCGCAAGGCGGACGACATAAGCGCAAATCGGAAAAGTCTACGCTATCGAGCTGTTCGGTTGGCATGAATTTAACATCCCATGCCTTCGCGAAGAGCTAGGGTCATACATGGAACGAATTATAGGGAAAACAAAGCTTCCGGCGCCAGAATGGGATACACCGATGGCTTTATATGTCAGGGTCTCCACTGGTAGGCACTGGCAATTGAGTAGCTAATAACAAGTGGCATTCAACTAAATAGAGTCCCTCTGGACAACGACTCATCCCTTAGTTTTCTTCCGAAATGGCCCTCACCTAACTCAGGTGGCGCCCTCTGTCCTGGAGTTTAAGGCGGAGCGTGATTGTCGGCTGGCTGACTCACTCTGCTTTCGTTCTATCATCAAATATGATTTTGGGGAAACCTATTAAGAACTGTAATGCTGGAAGGGATACAATACAAATAAATAGAATACACTGACCGCCAATTCTAATCAGAAACCTGCTCGGCCATGAAGGTAAATTGATTCGTCTTAGAATGAAGTGTCCGATTTATCTTCCGAGTCTATCCTCGGAGACAATGGACTGCTCCACGCGTCGCGAAAGAAAGGATCATCTGGGCTTTGTTGAAATGCTGTGGCAGAACAGGAGTGAGAGAGACACGTACCGTTGTCAATCGAAACGGTGACAGTCCGCTTTTCAACAGTATTCAAAATTTCTTGCATCTCAGTTGACGGACCTGTTACCTCCAAAAGAGCTTGTCAGGTGCATGACGTCTTGATCTGCTCTCCGCCTCCGTCGTCCACCTGCCCGTCATCGTAATCCACTTTGGGGCCTGCTTCAATACAAGTACTCCGGATTCTGTTCATCACTTCTACCATCTATCATCTCCCTTTCGAGCTGGTCATCGAGTCTGAGAAGGCTCAAACCAGTAACACCGCTACTCTGATCAATCTTCTTCCTGTTGCTTGTCTCAATCACATTCACTATGAAGGGCCTTTTCTTATCTCTCCTCCCAGTGCTGGCGGCAGGTTCGCCAGTCCTGGTCGACACCATCCACAATGACGCTGCTCCCATCATCTCTTCTTCAAATACAAAGGAGATTCCTGATTTCTACATGGTTATCTTTAAGGAGCACGTCACTGAGTAAGCTGCAAGCGATCACCACAGCTGGATTCAAAACACTCATGGATCCCACGAGACCTAGAAGTAAGAGCTGCGGAAACGGAGCTAAATCCCTATGGTAGATGATACCATCTTTAAAGGGCTGAAGTATACCTATAATATTGCCGGTGGCCTCCTTGGATATGCTGGCCACTTTGATGAAGGCGTTACCGAGCTCGTGCGCAGGAACCCAGATGTGAGTCCATCTTGATGTTTCATCACTTATTCCTGGCGGATAAGCCATTATACTGCACCTAGGTCTCGATCTGAGGGTGTGCAGCCCGGTGTCAGCAATGCAGATACCTTTTCATGGCTTTGCTTGCAGATATGAGGGAACTTTCAACGCATTATCTGAAGCAAATTCGAACTTTCGGTGACACGAAAGCCTCCAAGGATGTATGGGTCGTATTCCGATCCATCTTAGCCCACGCTCTATCAGAACATAATCGACTTCAAAGTCGTGACCTGGAGCTGCTTTCTTTGATATCCAAGAATGGAATCGCCCTAGAAGACGCAAAGAGTGCTTCCGCAGTCGTCGACGATTACCACACGGCAGTTGCCAAAATGAATTATGGTACACAAGGCGCGGCGAAAGTTACCAAGATCCTGTTGGGAAAAATCACCGGGCTGGCAGGAAGCAAGAATCAATTGAAAGATTTGCGCTCCAGATTGGAGAAAGGGATCCGGAATGGCTACGGCAAACGGATCGCCGAGCCCCTGCTGGAGACCGTCCATGCTGTGAGTAAGACGTGGAAAAGAACAATGATATTTGGTACTTTATTGCCACAAACGGCAGTTGGACAGCCAGCGTCTGCAGGCACGGCAATGCCTCCTAGCACTGCCATGCCCAAGCTTTCACTATTGCAGAGATTGTTTGGTTCCAAATCCTGACGTCCCTCACAACCAGGGGTGGGAGCCAACTTGTCGCCTGTGGTATGAGAGCTACATGGCCAGAGAAGGGCTGTTTCTAGAGCATTTCTATACCCTTGAGACAGTCACGGACTCACGGCTCAACCACCCAACAGCCAAGGTTCCGTAATACCCAAAGAATGTAGTCCTGGAGTAACTAATGCATCACTCCAATTATCAAAAGTCTTTTTGCATGCGGACCGATCATATGTCCGCCCACAGCCGCAATCCAGATTCTGTTTTATGGACGTTCGGTATTCAATTTTGGTTATCATCACAACGTTGATAAACCATTTGAAACGTTTGCCCCAATGCTAGCAGAGCTTCACGCACTATTCATACGCGGTATCCTGTTGATACCTGTATTCTGCTGTCGAGTCGTGTCCTGTGCTCACGTGCAATCTCTGCCCAAGCGATTGATTGAAAAGAGTGAGAAAACAACAGCTGCGGTCGAATCTGAATACCGCATATAGATCGACGGAACGATTTCGTATGCCGGATAGTTTTCATTTCGACTCGACAGATTCGTTTGTGCAGCTTGAGGTCGATGAACCAGCATGGCGTTTGGTGATGAATCAATTTGGTCTGCCGCGAAGAAAGGCGTGGGCGAGAAGTAAGAATCCTGATATAAGCGGTAGATGAATATTGACTCTTTTTCGTCTACGAGCATCTCCTACCCAATCCTGGATGTTGTCGAACTCCCAGTGTTTATGGAATGGGTCATGAAAAATGACGATGTTAGTAAAAGGTGGATGCTGGAAATATTCGTCGTTCATCATCATAGTTGCCGCATACTGCCCTCGCTCGAATATAAGGTATGCCTTCGGCGGTCCCTGAATGTCATCAACGTGGCCAAGTTCGGTAGATACGATTCTAACCAGTTTAAATTCTCCATCGAGAGGCCCGCCCCCCCATTTGCACCAAGCCTGGGGAGTCCGACCTTTTACACAATAGGCACAGAGGCACAGTTTTTTGTTCGTCACTTTGTTCGCGTACACCCTATAAATAATATCAGGGCTTTCTATGATCCCATCCCACCGCAAAGCGCAGCGAAGATTCCTTGCTTGTGAATTGGCTCCGGGAGTGAACACGACTCCTGTCAACGTATGATCCTCTTGCTGAGTACGACTGAGGCGATAGCAAGGAGATTCAGGTGTATTGGTTGACATAGTGATTTGGTCACCATTGATATCGAACACGACTTGCAAGACCTTTGCGAGAATAAACAGCTCGTTGTAGGGTAATATCTCGATGGATTTATCTAATACATCGAGAAACAGGTCCACAAGTGGCATGCCGTAATTGACCGGGAGCATATCCACGTGTCGGGTGAGGCCCAGAACTCCGTAGATCCTGTCGTGAGGCCAGCTGCAATGGGTATGTCCAAAATACATAACCAGGCGAAGAAGGCGAACCTGACTTCTTGGTTCTTCAAATTCGTTCTGGTACATATGTATGGCCTCGAAGCAATGATATTCGCTCTTAATCAGCTTCTCGCGATCCAGGCAATCCGAAAAGGCAAATGCTCGCCATAGTGGCCAGTCCAAGGCCTGACCACCGCAGAAGACACGCAGTTGACGAGCCAACATCAATTCTTGGACTATCCAAGTGCGTCGCCAATATGGTCGACAAGCCAGAGCGTAAAGGACATCGACCAGCTGCGGCTGCACCTTGATCATTTTACCGAAATTCTCGGCCCAAGTATTCTGATCCAGAGAACTACAGGACCTCCACCGTCTCAGAATCTGCTGAATGTATAGTTCTTGATCATGCTCTAATTTACCAAGCCAGGAGTAGACTTCTCGAGCTTCGCTATAAATGGCTTTCATGTGCTGCACCTGATGGCACCGCTCCTGATCGTTCGTCTGGTCAATGCATATCGCATCTGCCCATATAGATTTAATCTGGAGGCTATGGTGTTCATGGTAAAGATGATCGAGGAAGTCGTAAAGATTTCGTCTTATAGCAAAAAGGCGGTTATTGATATAGATCTCATTCTGCGGCTCTGGTGGGCCCCACTCATAGGACAGAGCAACGTATCTTGTGCTTCGCAAAATGAGAACATTATTTCGCAGGTGAAGCCTCAATTTGTCACCTTTCGCTTTGGGCAGGAACCGGAAGAGTCGAACTCGAAGATCCGAGATGTCTAGTGGAGAGTGCTCAAAGTTATTGTGTGGTATGTTTAGAGGTTTCTGGCATTCAATTACATCCATTGCCACGCCGATTCCCCAGCTTTGAGAATTCTTGTGTAAGTCATGTATTCACTTGCAAAACATCTGAAGAGGTGAAGGTTTCCTATTTTCACCACCAACGATACACAGCTTTGCACATCGCCTCTGCACTGCCTGATATTTCCGAGCATAGCCCCGAAGCAGACTGCTACCCGGCATACTTTCCAGGCAAGATGCTAGGTGATGGCTAGACAGCCACACAACCACAAGTCCCGATGCAATATTTCTTGTGGTGAAGTCAAAGCCATGGGATAATGACTCGATGCCTTCTCGCACTTTCACGAAACCGTAATGTTTGACGTGACAAGGAAGATAGCACAGTATTGCAGTTGGGCAAAACGCGATATTTTCCGTGAATTGAAAGTGATGCGAACGGTGTTTCCAGTAACGGCGCAGGTGACATGTTTTTCTTTCCCGAAAGTGATATACTCCTGGTAGATTCAAACTGCGATTATGGTCACCTAGCCGTGCGTTACAGAGGAATACAAGATACAACTAAGCGCCTCAATCGGGAGCTTTAGAGTAACCCAAGTAGCTTCGAAGCAGTATCCGGGATTGCGAGCAATCTCGGACTGCAGCTCGTACGTTAAGGCAGCCATTCTGGATGATTCTCAAGAAAGAGTTCGCACTTAATGGGCCTTTCGAGCTGTTCACGGGGCGATTGCGGATCAGGCAAGCTATGAGGGCGGCTTGGATCTTGAGGTTCGTTGGCTGTTTCGGGCGACCCTCTTGCATGACAAGGCGCATTTGCGGTGAGAGTTGCTGGAAATTGTTGACACGATGGGCAGAACGTGTGATGAAATCGATGCAGACGGCAATGGATCGACGATATGAACGGAGGACTTTTCGTAGTGGAGCCGTACGCTTTTTCACATACGGCTCCGGTCAGACTTTGTTCGGCCTAGAAGAGAGAGTTTAGTTCTTGAGACGCCCGCTTGGGAAAGTGTTTTCGGCTTTCTGAGCAATGACTGGTTTCACTGTGTGCAAGGCAGATACCACCAAAGCCCTGGCCGCGAGGAAATGAAACTGACACCCAGTGTAAGTGGAACTTATGCATGGGACATTCAAACAATTGGCTATTGGGACCATTCAGATCATGTATGATACTTGATACGGCGGTCTGAACCTCAAGTAACAGGTACCCTGCCGATGGAGCCAGAAGTCCATACTCAGTGGTGGGTGATATGTCTATTGAGCTGGGTCGGCTTGCTTCAACGAGGCAAGTCGCATAAGCTTGCCTCGAAAGAGTAGGACGCAGCATCACTTCGACGGCTCTGAAACAGGCACAACAGAGCCACGTTGCACTAGAGACTGATGGGACTCTCCGGAATGTAGTCCCATTTGCTGAAGTCGACTCACCGCATCTGGACTTTTGTGATCCCATTTATTTGGCCCCACGATGAGGACTATAACGACCTCAACAATTGTGGGGTAAGGCCCTTCTGTCGTGAGAAAGAACTTTCGTTCGGTGCTCGCCTACTCCTGCCTGAGGCGCCAGGCACGCAGGGGGTGGCACAGTCACCTCAGAGTCCAGACCTCTTCTCGCATTTTGTTTGTCGCCCCCACAAGGCAGACGAAATGCTACGCAAGGCTTAGCAGGCAGGGCTGAAGAGAGCGACATCTGCCAAGAAGCTAGGCAGGGCGCATGTCATATCAACCCGTACTGGAATCAGTGCCACCGGCGCCGCGAGAGACAGAAGTGGAATGTTCTAGTTAGGAAAAGAATTATGTCCTTGTGTTATGAAGAAGAGAGAAACGCAATCGCGTCTTATTTGTCAAGTTTGACGCAGCTGCCAAGCTGCTCGCGCTGTGTGGCAAGCTTGGCAAATGCAATGCGCCGCCGTAATGCTCGGATCATTCGCACCCAATGGGCAACTACGTCACATCTTGTCATTCTCAGCTAAGCAGGTGGCATTCACGGCACGCAGGCACCAAGGTCAGCTCTTGCCACATGAGCGGATCTGGGGTGCATAATGTGACTTTAAAAAGAACGCATGACTGTGCGATACGGAATTAACATCCACAAGTCAAGACCGTGTCACACGACGATGTGGATTTCCAGGGTCGATGATAATAGTATTTCTTCGACTCGGATAGACCGGCCTCTGAGTCGATGATATGGTCATGAGAAAAAGTACAGATAATTGTCTCGTAATCTAAGCTGGCCGAGCCTCCCAAAGCATAGCCAAAAGCTCTGATTGCTCATATGACTCGCGGCCATGAAGAAAAATTCGTTTCAATCAAAGATCCGCCACCAAGAAAACCTTCCACTAGGAACACTCTTACTCATTACTCCTACGCCGAGGAGCATGGCTGTGAACGATACCATCATGACCCAGATGACTTTCTCTCCTCCGTAGATGTCCTTTCTCGTCCCTCTCGTCTCGGCTCCGACTCCTCGACCTGTCGCTGCCGCTGTTGTAGTCTCTGGGATGGTGCTTTCTCTCCCACCGATCTTGTTCACGATCGCGTCTATCTTCACGCCACTTTCTGTGCTTGCCGTAGTCCTTGCCACCTATCCAACCAACCAGCGCGCCACCAACCGTGCCCAGGCCGGGAAATATCAGGTCTCCGATGATACCTCCGCCGGCGGCACCGAGAAGGGCATCGGAATTAGTAGACCGTGAATTCTCAGAAGCCCGACGAGGACGGTTCCTCTCCTTGCGGCGGTGGTGTTCTGGGTCTGATGAGTATCCTGGCTCGTTGAGGTCACTGAGTGAGGATCTGTGCCCAGCTCGACTCCGCGAGTAAGACTGTTGCTGCTGATAAGCCCCTCGAGGGACATATGGACCTGGGGGGTACGGGCTCAGCTGGCCTGGGGCGGCTTGATAGTTGGGTTGGTTCATTGCATATGTCGATTGACTTGAGAGAGGTGGACGAGGCTGACCAGGAGTTGAAGGTTGCGGGGTCTGTGCAAAATGTACTTTTGGCTCATGGTTCAGTGGTTGGTAGGGAGGAGGAGGGTATGGTGATGGTGGTTGTACACTTCCAAACTGTGGGCTTGGGTAGCCGGGTTGAATAGGCTGGCGATCAAAACTAGGCTGTGACGAATGTGATCTCTGAGGTTGAGGAGGGGGAGGGTATAGGCCCGAGTTCTGTTCTAGAGGGGGCCCACCCGCTGATGCGAAATAGTCTGTAGCTGCCATAGGAGTGAGTGATGAGCTGACAGAAAGGCAGATGTGATAGAGGTGGGTGTCTCGAGAAAATAAGTGAGTGATCAGGCACTTATAACAGGAGTAGCAAACATGCCCCGGATTGCAAATCCAGGTAGGACCCTCTACAAGATTCCAAGACTGCCTTAGCAAGGCTAAATACCGGGTCGTGGAACATTCCTCGCCCTCCAAACGAGTCACAAGCCCCCCGGTCATACGCCAATACGCATCGAGCGGGGTGTGTGATTCGTATTTGATCTTCGGATTTTAGTACAGTCATGGATCCTCAAACACACTCGGCTGACATGATTTGCGGATGGCCCGCTCATCGTCGAGAGTGGCGCAAGCATGGCGATGACTTAAAAGCCTTGGAGAACTTTGTCATGCGAAAGGTCCCTGGTAGGCTTCGTGTTGTTTTGCGCCCTGATTATCAGTGACCCTAATGAACGGCACGTCTAGTCCTAATCCTAATTGGAAGAAATGTTTCGACTCCCCGGTTCAGTGTCGCGACCATGCAAGACGGCTTGCTCAGGCGGAGGAAAGGCCTCCAGTTTTGACGTCATGCCAAGTTCGGGCTAGGTTTCCGGCTTGGTGGACTTCCCCATTGGCTAATCGTTTAGACAGACAGATTGTAGATATTGAATATAGCGACATATCCTGCTTGAATGAAATGATCATCATTGCGCTATGAGCACCGTGCCGTCCCCTTTCTGCCACATGGCAGAGAAGTCCTGGGGAGGTTTGAGTCAGTTCATTACTGGAGAACATCCTCCCTAGCTCCTGGGAGAACCAGCCCTCCGAGACAAGGCGTTGATAGATCAAATTTATGGTGACGAACATGAGCAGTTCCATGTGCATTGAGATTCTTGACCATCCACTGGCAGAGCTTGTCTTCCAACGCTCGTGCCTTTCAACTGCGCCTAGCAATGCCCGACCCGTGCTTCCCAAATTTTGTTCAAGGTATCATAAAAGTACACTTTGTCTGCTTCGGTCGAAATAGTGACAAGAACAAAAGTCTCATGCATACATTAGTGTGGAATTTCGCCTGGGTCAACCAGCACAGGCGTCCACGGCTTGGCTCCAGGTTCCTCCATTTCACTGGGTAGCCGAAATTCCGTTGGGCTGTACAGATACCAGCCTTTCAATGCTGCAACAGCGGCCCGAGTTCTCGCTTCATCCAGGCTCGCTCCTGCACCTTCGCCTAGCAAGTCGCTACCTGAAAAGATCCCCACAACAAATACGGGTGTTCTGCTTTTTCGCCCTGTTTCACTTAGAATTTTGGCCACGGGTGCCTGGAATCCCTCTCTTCCACATAGCCTGTTCAGATCTCTTGTGGGGGTCTTGAAGTGGAAAAGAGTCGACATATCGAGCTGTCGAGACATGAAATGATCGCTGTAAAACTTCTTGGCCGCGGTGCGCCCAGCATGCAGGTATACAGCCCCAACCACAGCCCTCACAAAGTTCGTGCTGGCCCTTTGTAGTGTGACACCCTTTGCAGTGAGTTCTTCTGCTGAGGTTGGAGCCTCCTGGAACCGCCCGAATTGATCATTGTGCACGGACTTTGCACTTAGACTGCGAGTCCAACGAGCTCTAGGGTTGACATTTTCATCCACTGGCTCTGGATCAACCTTTTCCAGCCGTGTATCAGCTGCCATTCTCTTGAATTGTAGAAGCCCAGGGTCGACCTCACCCCCGGGTTCTGCTGCTGCTTCCACACCCCATTCCCTGGTCATCTGGGTGAGGGTCGCCGGACCATGGTATGCATACATTGCCGCAAAAATGACTGCAAGAGGCAACCTGGGGTATTGAGTGATGATGTATTCAGAGGTGTAGTAACCTAATAGGTCATTTCCAAGCGTTGCAAATGCTTTATTATTGAATCGCGCTGATACGTCCGCGCTCTCATCGACGAGCGTTCTTGCCAAGGTCTCGAGAGGAAATCGTGACGGCAGGGAAAGTCGAGCATGTAGAGCTGCTAGTTTTGAAGATGTTTCGGCGGCGGCGACCGGGGGAGAAGGTAGCTTCACTAAGTCGTCATAGGACCAATCTGATGCCTGCATCCCTTCTCCTGAGAAATCATCTTCCAAGTTCTCGGGCGCAGCTGCTGTAGCTTGGAACCGTCGGAAGTGAGAGAAGGGAGAAGGAAGGATATCTGGTCTCGTCGGTCTCGTTCGTGGTGAGAGAACATGGTCGCTCCATCTCAGGAGCCTCGACCTCTTCATTGGAGAGAAGAGCGCTCCTTGAAGAGATCTTTAGACTCCGTCGAAGTTCGACTGAACAAGGGAAAATTCAAATTTACAAGAAGGTAGACAAAAGAAGGAATGAAAGCTCAATATTGCATGGAACTTCTTAGTCCTGCGACACGAGACCTCGAACACGCGCGAAAGAAATTCTGGACGAAAAGCTACGCCCAATAAGGGTCGGGCTTGGCAATCTCGCCGAAAAAAGAAACTGTCCTTCTTGCTGTCTTCATCTTCTGAAATCATCATTCCAATCCAGCACCCTATCGCCGTCTATGTCTCTAGTAAGTCCTTATAATATTGCAGCTCACTTAGAAATTTCGCGCATGAGAATCGCCATGCAAGATGAGATTGCGAGATATCCAATGCATTGCGGAGTGGTTGTCAGATCATTCCTCTCAGACTGAACTTGAAGGCATCGATAAATCATCACGACAAACACAGGAAGATTTGCCCGTCAGTCCATGGTCCGAAATCGATTTGCGAGTACGCCAAAAGTATCAGAGACCTAAATTGACATCATGCTCATGCCGCCACTACTACTGGTGCTGGCAGAACAGCTGCCCTCCGGAGCTCTCAAATAAGCAAATGCGATTCTGTCAGCGACTCCTCGTCTCGGTGTACAACGCCTAGGTATCGAGTACATACGGGCACCGAGGACACGATACAAATCACGTTCCCGTTCATCAGCAGTTTTCCGCTGCTGCCGAGGCACTTCATTTGTCATTCAACCTGCTTTCTTCTATTGCTGAGATACTCGTACGAGTAGTTCAGTCGCCTACCGTCTTGGCGTCTTGGCTTCCGCAAGCTTGGTAAGTCTCTACTACTGCTACATTGCGGTTTTGCTATTATTGGAAGGAATAGTAAGCTGCCAAGATAACGCGGCGGAACTGTTTGCAGTATTCTAGATGAACGCTAGCAGACAATCGGTCTAATGCGTTCGTCCGTGCAGGTGAAATGGTCACCGAAGTGATTATGCATCAGTATTGCCCCAGACTATGACACCTGAATTTGTGTGCCAGTCGCTTGGCGGAAGCTCAGTCGGCCAAATTCCTGTGGCTGCGGAGCGTCCATGGTACCCATTCTGAGTACGTACGAGTAGCAGGTTATTCTAGGGATGGTATACCGCTGACTTCGCACTGCTGGCAGTCCCTCTGTTCGCAGTGGCGCCATATTCGCCTCATGGTTTTCGTCGCATTTGGGCAATGCTGGCTTCCATTATGGATAGAGAATTGGCTCTGCAGTCTCGGCTTCAAGCGGAAAATTGGGAGAGAACGGCTATAAAGAGAGGGTGCCGTCCACATTCTACTGGCTTCACTCCATCAAGCAACACACACAACAACAAACACCCAACCAACTATCCAACTTTCTTTTTGTCTTTTCCTTATTTCCTTATCGTCATTCTTTGGAATAATTAACATTCTCTACAATCACCTTTAATCAGAAAGCATTCGTTTCCAATCGTTCAATCTTTTCAACCAATAATATATCCACATCTCAAAATGTATGCCAACACTATCGCCCTCTCTCTGCTCGCCGCCACTGGTGCTCTTGCTGCTCCCCACAGCCGCCGCTCCTACGATAACTCCTATGACAACACAGTCACAGTCATCCTCAGCGATGGTGGTGAAACTGGTGCCCAGGTTTCGGGCCTTCAATCAACTGTCAGAGACATGGGAACTCCAGCCCTCAGCGGCCCATTCAGCACTCTCGAGGTCTCTCTGGGAAAGGATGTTCAGAACCAAGAACTCCGTTGCCAAGCACTTGACAACTATGGATACCCCATCGTAGGAACACGGGGCGCCAATATTGATACCACCTTTTCTGATGCCGACAAGGGCGCATGGACCTTCAGACAACCCAGCTATGTCAGCGAGGTCGTTTGTGACCCATCGTTTGTCAAGATCGACCCCAACTCTGACGAACTCAGCCTGCGCGTCATTCTCCAGAGCCAATCGACCGAGACTGGATCGCAGACCGTTCTTCCCGCTGGTTCCCTTGTGGACCTTCCTCCGGTCGGCTCGTCCGGACCTTATGAGACAGTTGAACTTTCCGTCGGCTCCCTAGTTGAGAAACAAGACTACCGCTGCCAGATTCTCGACACAGCAGGCAAGCCCCTGATCGTTCTCCGTGGTGAAAACCGCGACATCACCTTCTCCGACGCTGACAAGGGTGCTTGGACCCTGGAGACACCGAGTGAAGTTGGCGACATTGTCTGCAACCCCACCTTTGTCGCTCAGAAGCTATAAATGAGCATTGTTGACTGAAAACAAATGAGCTTGGGTATGAACTAAAGATGGGGCATTGGATTTGTTATTTGAGTTGCATAGCGATTGGCGTTTTTGCTTTCGTTGCATAGCTACGGGTGTCTTATTATAATCACGCTCCTTAATAGATAATCATCAAAAATCAATCATCATGGCTTGAACCAAAAAACCTGCTCGCTACATTCCTACTTTATCCTAGATGGATGGTAACATAGTGCCTAGAGAAGCAGAAGCACTGCTGGCGGCCTTCCGGATTGATTGGAGGGTCGGAATTTAAAGTTATGGGCGAGTTACCCTGCAGTGCGCGCTTGCTTTGGACCGAATTCCAATAGCATAGGCATCATGGTAAATCTTTATCACTGCTCTTCCCTGCCAGAGGCGTTGTCAGATCGGTCCATCTGTATTGAATGCTTCAAAATCTCAGAGCTTCAACAGAGGAGCGCACGAGAATCCCTCGACTCAGCTGGTTGACCCACCACTAAACTGAGCAAGTGATGCCCGGGCATGGTTGGAAAGAACACGCCCTGTCATCGTCTGCGTGAGACCAATCAAGTTGTTTAAACATGCCTGAACTATCCCAATATCAGAGTGTGTTTCGGATTGCGAAACCGAATTCCACAAAGCGATCTGCTCATGGACCTAAAGCCAAAAAGAACGAGAAGAATGAGAGTTGTGACGATAGCGACAACGTCTCTAAAGCACAGGCGCGACTACAAAAGCTCGAAGAAATGGTGACAATGCTAATGCAATCCAACGAAGCGCCAGCGATGCCTCAGCCACCGGATGGTGCTACAGAAGCAATAGGAAAGAATCCACCATCGTCCTTGAACGGAGCTCTCCCAACCTTTGAGACGTCGACACTTCAGCAAGATGCACTTCCAAATGGCCATCTGGATGTCAGAGGTACTGAAACCAAGTACCACGGAAGCACTCACTGGGCTGCTATCCTCGAACACGTTCGTTTGGCTGGTATGCGTGGGGTTAATATAGGCTGACCAAAAACAGATCAAAGATATCCAAGATACTCTGTCACCGGACACTGATGACTACGATGAACCCGACTCGCCTGCCGGCACGAATGAGCCTGATGTTCTCCTGTCTAATACCCAAGCATTAACGCTCGCCAGTGTTTGCAATGCTTTGCCGCCAAGGCCAATAGCAGACAGGATCATGACTATACAATTTGATGCCAAATACTTACATATCCGTAAGGCTTCCTGACTGAGGTCTTGCATTCATCTCAGCTTACAACAGTAGCATTCATTCACAAAAAAAAATTCTCACGAGAGGTAATTTTGGCTCGTAGATTGCGACACGGCTTGACGGATCTAACTTGCACAGTATGAATCATTTTGGAAAGACCCGTCATCGGTGTCTTTTCTCTGGATCTCGATGCTGTTTTCCGCTCTCCATCTTGGCCTCCGTATCTCCCGCTCTCTAGGAGAAGAAACACTTCAGCTGCCAAAAGAAGAACGACCAGACCCCTTCCTGAAGATAGCAGCCCAAGCACTGGTCGCCGGTCGTTATCAGAAAGCACGTCCGTATAGCGTAGAAGCAACGATGCTGTATGCTATGTGTAGGTTCTTTCAACAAGATGACTCGGACTCCGAACCGTGGTTAATGATGGGCGTTGCTGCCCGTCTCGCTTTGAGAATGGGATATCACCGTGATCCTCGTCATTTTCCTCACATCTCTCCGTTTGAAGGGGAAATGCGCCGAAGAGCATTTTCCATGATCCAAACTTTCGAATTACTTCTCTCGTACCAGGCAGGGCTCCCCGCAATTATCCACGAACAGGTCTGCGACACAGAAACTCCCAGCAATTTATTCGACGAGGATTTCGACGAGGACAGCGTGTCGATTCCGCCATCTCGACCTTTTTCGGTTCCTACTCCTATGCTGTACTATCGCTACAAGGGTCTGATGGCGAAGACATTTAGAAAAATAGCTCGGCAAGCTCTCTCGCCCACGTTGCCATCTTATCAAGATGTCATGGAGCTAGAAAAAGACCTACTACAAGTCCGAGCTGAAATTCCACCGAGTCTATTGTGGCGACCCTTTAGCTTTTCAATCCCAAACGAGAGTCACGCAAAAATGCACCGCCTCAACCTCGAGCTCCTGCACCAAAAGTCCCTGATGACTCTCCACAGGAGATATTTAAGTCATGAAAGATCAAACCCAGCCTTCGAGCATTCTCGTAACACATGCATCAATGCCAGTATGCAAGTCTTGCAATATCAAGTTGAACTTTATCAAGCGACACAACCTGGAGGAAGCATGTACGCCGATCAATGGACAGCATCAAGCTTAGCACTGCATGATTTTCTCATGGCGGGCATGACTATTTGTCTCGACCTGTATGAATCGCACATGCGCGATGGCAACAGGACGCTGTCTGCGGCAGAATTGGACGCTCGACGCGACAAGTACGAAGCCTTGAAAATTTCGCAGCAGATCTGTCAAAAGCGAAAGACCATATCATCGGACGCGAGGAAAGCGGCGAATGTTCTCGAGGTTATGCTCTCCAAGATACCATGTCCGAAAGCTCAGCCAGAAAAGAAAACGAAAGGGATACCCTCTACGGACAAGGATGTATCTGAATCATTTTCGCAGATGGATGTCAACAGTACCACATTCAATAACTCGCTGGGCAATTGGGGAGTACCAGGCTTACAGGACTTATCACTTGCCCATTACCGTTATGCAGAGTACGATGACCCAACCTTGCAGATTCCATCGTCGCAACCTTTGCTCGATGACACATTTGCTGAATCGGATATTATTGACTGGGTAGGTGTTTGGCCTCTGCAATTCCAATTTTTACAACTGTTCTAATAAAAGTCTGTGCAGAGCATTTTCGAGCAGTATATGCAGGGAGGTCCTACGACGATGAGATCATTCGATTTCTGAAGTCATATCGTCTGTTTTAAATGGAATTCCAGTCCGCTCGGATTGTTGCAAAGAATAGGTCCAAATGAGAATATAACCTCGAATGACTCTGTGTCGAAAGCATTCTGTTACAAACGCTCTTGGCCTAGAAATTTAGCGCCGATTGCACCACGAAGAGTTTTGGGTTGCTGTAGAGAGGATTTCGGAAGAGTCCTAATGGTACAATAACACATGCAGGGTGGAATCACCCAGTGTTGCCGTCTTGACAGGAGGCATCGTAAGGGAGCGAGATAGATTTGAAGATAATCATCTTGCCTGTGACAATCGGGAGGAGTATTTCCACACGACCAGCTCAACTGCATTGGGCAAGTATGCCGGGTGAGCTCCTTCCGCCAATCACGTCTCTTCCATTCAACTGCACCTCCAAGTCGAAGTTCAATCGTCCTCGCTCACTCCAGCTCCTCCTTCTCCACGTTGTCCTTCTCTCTTGTACAGCCCCTCGAATATTCGCGACGGTGCGACCTCCCACCGAACTCCCACGACAACCTCGAAGCGACAATGGGCGGCGGAGGCAAAGTCCCTTACCCGAAACACGTCTGGTCTCCGGCCGGTGGATGGTATGCACAACCTAACAACTGGCGTGCAAACACGTTAGTGGCAGGTTTGGCCATCGCGGTGTGTACGGGACTCATGTGGAAGCTTTCAGCGGAGAGGGAATTCCGATACAAAATGCCAGATGAGAATGCCTTCGCCCCGAGTCGGTAGTAAGTTCACATCCTCCGATAAATTCGTCGTCGAAGTTTGGGGAGAAGAGGAGGAAGGGTCGTATGGAGTGAGAAATGAGGATGCTGCTATGGACTCAGGATTTGAAAACATGGGAGATGCATGGAGATACTGGGACATGCAATCGCTGACATCACCGCAGTTGGAGCAAACAGATACGCGAGTACGAGAAGGAACGAAAAGGCCAGTAAAGCCTCGAGCGAACAATAGACCGTTTTTGAACTTCGCCACCGATTTGACGACAATATCACTGCCCAATTCGAGTACGATGCAGTGAACCCCTCTTCCGGGGCATGGGACGCCGAGTTTCTGAGCCTTCGCAAGCATCGGTTAACGACCACACAGACCGTGTATGTTGGGCTGAATCCGGGCGCAGATCAAACAACACGAAGCGCCATACGCCCAAAGTTCTAAGAAAAAATCCCACAACAGAGTGAATGAAGAAAAAGAGTCGGGCAAACTCTACAAATTTTGTACATAAAACAGAAAATTACACCTACCGCATGATCCTGCCCCATTGAATGCTGAGGAGACTGCACCACATCAAATGAATCTAGCGAGCTCCAACACCATATATTCGCTCCGAAAACGATCCGTCGTGCAAGCGTACATTGCCTGAAGAAGTGCTCAAACCCATCTATCCTTGTATATTGAGCCCCGCCGGTCTATATTCCATATCTCCCACTCCATGGTTACCGTATCCCATGTCTCATATGCCGTATCTCACGCTTACTATTACATCTCAAGCTTCCACTCCCTCATCTGCCATTCAACGTACCTCCTCTCCCGTTCCAAGTATGCTTCAAACCGCGCAGTGTATTTCTCTCCATTCCAGGCATCTCCATCCGTTGTACTCACACTCGGCATGCCGACTTGCTCGATCGCATAGCTTGCCGCCACGGTGGCGTGCGCGAGCGCCAGAACAAGCCGTATTTGAGATTTGCTGAGGGAGCCCTTGAAGAGCTCAGAAACAGATGTGGAAGAAGGGGTCGTGACGCCGGTCAATGCTATCGCCAATGCGCCGAGGAAGGTGTTGCCTCCCCCAGTTGGATCGAGGACGCGTGAGGCATTGGTGTGGTAGGCTGGGAGGTGGAAGCCTCTCGTGCCGTTGGAGCTGGTGTAGGTCGTGCATCCGTGCGCGCCTTCTCTGATGACTAGCACCAGCTGTTTCTTCCTCTTCTTCGTCTCTCCATTCGTCCCATTTCCACTTCCACTGGCAAGCCGCCCTGCCGTATCAAAAAGCCATTTGACTTGCTCTTCTCGCATATCTAATCCCTGCATACCTTCAAAGAATGCCGCGAACTCTTCTGCATTCGGGCTCAGCACATCGACAAGAGAAGCTGTTTCCTTCATGCGTGCCAGTTCCTCTGGCGTGCACAAATCAGGGATTGGTTCCCAAACAAATATTGAATCGCCTTCATTCCCATCTTCGTCGCCAGCGTCATCCACTCCCCCTCCGCTGCGAGGCAAGTTGTGGCTTGACTCCGCCCTCCGCCTTTTCACGCCCTCAACCAAAACCCTCGCTCGCGCAGGGGAGCAAACCATATGGAACGCTCTCGCGCGTACCTGCCTCTCGTCTAAATCCTCCACTTCCAGGCGCTTCTTTGGCGTGAGGTATTTAAACTGCCTGAACTCGTTCTCGCCATATCCGTTCCATGCAGCCGTTGTGAGTCTGCTTTCGTCCAGGCGGAACAAGCAGTCGGTGGCCCACGAGTCGATTTGAGATTTTATGGAAGAGGGAAAATCATGGCCCATGTCCACGATGAAACTTACGCTTCGGGCGTGCGAAGGGCCAGCAGATAGACGAGCACCGAGAGCGGCGTAGGTACCTGCACCACCAGAGACGGCGCGCTCAGGCGCCTTCAGGGAAGGCGTGAGGTATTCAATCTCGTCTGGCAGACTTTCAGCCGAATTGTTTTTGAGGAGATATGACAAAGTTTCTCACCGATTATGAACATGCCGAACGTGCAGAACGCGACTCTTTTACTCTCTTGGCTCTTGTCCGAGTACTCCATATTCTCCTTTCTGTCCATTTTCAGGAGACGTGATTGGAGAACTTTTTCACTCTCTGACTCTCACCCTGAGTCTTGCTGATTGATATTCACTCACGAGAGTCTAACAGCATCTTATTGTTTTCGTCTCAATTTCATTGTTCAGACTCGAGGCTCTTCATGGGCTATAGAAAGATAAAGATGCCAAACAAAGAGAATAGAGCACGATCACAGCCTTGTGGAAGGTAAGAACGTCCCTGAGCATTCGATCAGCGTCTCGCAATTGAGGCTTGCGAATCGGAGATACGCGATCTGGATTCTTGCCTTTGTCCGCCCCAGGGCAGGCGACTATAGGACGACGCTGCTCCTTCATTATACGCTCGTCCCTTCCTAGCGACTTCCTCGCCGGCTGACACACCAAAGAATAACTCGACAGAAGGGTCTGCGTGTTTCCTCCCTAAATCAGAGAGAATGAGGGCAAAGCGGTCATAATAATTGACCCGTTTAAAAATCCTCCAGTAATTTTCGGATGACGAGAATTTCGGACTTGGGGGAGTCCTGAGGCCGTTTTTCCGCGCTCCACGCACCGCCTTTCAATGTAACAAGGCGTGCACGGGGGCAAGCATAGACGCAGATCTAGATACTTCCACCCATTATTTTGAACCATCAAGTTTTACTGGTCGCTTGGATCTTGGACAGATTGTCTTTGTCGTGTACATATATTGACTGCCACGAAGTACTTATATCTACGGCAGAGTGGCTACTATCCAAAAAAAGATAAAAATTGCTGCAACTACAGAAACATCGATCACCAGAAAGGAGGGTTGGTCTGAGTGTCTATCCAGCTGTGCGGACATTGATCAGATCTTAAGCAACGATATTAGATTTTACAAACAAGAGCTCTTACTTTCTAGGCGTTTACTTGAAACATCGAATCAGGGAGAAGGAAGCACGGGAGGTTGAAGCGGCATACTTCCAAACCTCGACTCTTTATGATTGAGCGGAACCAACGCGAAGAGGCAGACAACATGTCTCGCACCGCCGGTGCAGTCAAACAACCATGGATCGAGACACCGCTGGTCGAATCGACGGTGCTGTCTAAGATCGCAGGATGGTAAGTGTATCACCACCTCCAACTCGAGCACAGCACGCATACACTTCTATTTCCTTGTCCTGGATTTACACTGACCAATGCCCTCCTTCAATGCCAGCCGCATCTTCCTCAAACTTGAAAATTTACAGCCCTCATCCTCCTTCAAGTCGCGGGGTATAGGCAACTCGATGCTGAAATCGATCGCCGACCACGCCGCCTCCGGCGCCGACGACACTAGACCACTGCATTTCTACTCCTCGTCCGGCGGTAACGCGGGCCTCGCACTAGTCACGGCAGCCACAAGCATGGGTTACGCATCGACGGTCGTGGTACCGACGAGCACCGATACCGATACGATTGCGAAGCTGCGGGCCGCAGGTGCCAACGACGTTATCGTGCACGGCGACAGCTGGTTCTTCGCGGACCAGCACCTACGCGAGACGGTCATCCCGGCTGCAGAGGCGAGCGGCGAGAAGGGCGTCTACATCCACCCGTTCGACCATCCGGCCGTGTGGGCGGGCGCGAGCACCATGGTCGAGGAGATGAAGAGGCAAATGCCCGACGGGAGCAGGCCCGATGCGATCGTCTGTAGCGTGGGCGGAGGTGGGTTGTTTTCAGGCATCATGCAAGGTGTTGATCGTGTGGGCTGGGGCGACGGAACTGTCAAAGTCCTGCCAGTCGAGACGCTCGGCGCCGACTCTCTCGCGCAGTCCTTACAGAAAAAGGAGCTCGTCACCCTACCCGCCATCACGTCCGTCGCGACATCTCTCGGCGCGATCCGCGTGGCCGAGAATGCGTTTACGCAGGCTCAGCGCCCGCACGTCGCGTCCATCGTAGTCGAAGATGCCGAGGCGTGCGCGGCGTGCTGGAAGTTCCTCGACCATGAGCGCCTGCTCGTCGAGCCGGCGTGCGGAGCTAGCGTTGCCCTCGCGTACGACGGGCGGCTGAAGACGTACCTCAAGGACTTCTCGCCCGAGTCAAAGGTTGTCATTGTGGTGTGTGGCGGCTCGAAGATCTCGTTCGATACGCTGATCAAGTATCGCGATATCTACGGCGCGAGGAGCGAGGAGCTGGCGAAGAAATATGGAGAGAAGGATCTTGCTGATCTTGTGTGATCATAGGGTATCACTATTGCAACCTCTTCTGGCGGGGTACTCCTCGATGGCGGATGCATTTGGTCATGCGATTCTGGCATCTGATAGAACAAAAAAGAAATCTAGACCTTGGTTGCACAAGACATGGGGTAATGGTATTGAAGTAAACCCACCGGCAGAATTAATGCGCCAATGCCGTCGCCGTCGGCATGAAGAAGAAATGCGACGAAGAACGACATTTGTGTAAATGCATACGTGGACCGTTTTGGGATGTAGAATTTATAATGCCAACGAAGACCAATGGCCAATGAGACGGGGGTTTCCTAGTCAGGAGGGGAGGAGCCACTGCTCTCACGCGTCGTGTAAGCAACAAGGCGCTGTCATTTCGGACGGTCGTTTGGAAATCACGGACGTCCGAATGGTCCTACCATCACCCCCTTGGATATGATGTAGATGTGGAGGGTAAAAGCTCGAGCTGAATATAAGAACACAAAGGTCGACGCGGCAATGGGTTCAAGATAGAGAGCCCCAGAGTCACTAAGCAATTCGTCAAGTAGACTAAAAGACAGAATGGCGCCCGTGCGAATAGGATTGATTGGCCTCTCTGCTGAATGGTAAGAAGTCTCCCACCTTGCAAGGGATCTAGAAGAGATGAGACTGATACGTTGCTACTGCTCAAATAGGTCGTGGGCCGTCTCCTCACATCTGCCTGCTCTCCTGAAATCGCCTCATTACCAGATCACTGCGCTGCAGAACAGCAGTGAAGCATCGGCACGCAAGGCTGTAGAGAAATATAACCTCCCAGCAAATGTGGCCTGTTATGGCGACGTCGAGTCCCTCGTGAAAGATCCCAATGTCGACATGGTGGTCGTCTCAGTCAAGACTCCGGAACATTACAAACTGGCCAAACCGGCTCTTGAGGCCAAAAAGGACGTGTTTGTGGAATGGCCGCTGGGCGCCAACTTGAAGGAGGCAGAGGAGCTGACTGCTCTCGCGAAAGCGCAGCAGGTCCGGACCGTGATCGGACTCCAGGCGTGGCAGAATCCGACTATCAAGAAGGCAAAGGAGATGGTGGCTACTGGCAAGTTAGGGCAAATTCTTGGAACAACCGTACGTGGAATCTCTCACACATTGCCCTATAGCCCAGCGTGTCTGCATCATCATCGTCCAACAAAGTCGCTAATGTCATAATGCTGTAGATGGTCGCTCGTGCAGTGATCATGGGTCCAGCGACGCCCACGACGATGGAGTACGAGCTTGCCTTCAAGAATGGCGCAAATCTTGTCACGATTCCTGCCATGCATGGAACAGATGCTCTGTGCTATATTCTCGGCGAGTTCAGAGATCTCCAAGTCACACTTGCAAATCATCGGCCGAAAATGCCAATCATCGACATGGCTTCCAAGGAAGTTTTGCGAGTTGTGGACAACGATACATACGATTACTTGAGTATGACAGGCACCCTGTTGAGCGGAGCTGTAGCCACGGTGGTATATCAAGGTGGTGGAGGTGACTCGCCCACTACCAAAGGCTTGCACTGGGAGATCAAAGGAACCGAAGGCAGTCTGATCCTTGAAGGCCCCAATGGCTTGGTCGAGATGTTCCATACCACTTTGAAATTCGTTCCAGAAGGCGGACAACCAGAGGATATCGGAGTTGAGGTTGCTGGCGACTGGTCGTACAATGTGGGCAAGGCATGGGAAGCCTTTGCTGCTGGCGAACTCGGAGCCGTGCCAGCATTTGAGGATGCACTCATCAGACACAGAATGATCGATGCCATATACAAGAGCAACGAGAAGGGTACACGGGAGAAATACATCTGATCCGAGGGCTGATTAATTGGTGTCTGGTAGCTCCAAATATGAACCAGCATCGTTCCTCTGACATGCCGGGTAAAATGTTCGTTTCTTGTCGTCAATATCGTATCTCGGAGAGGAGGGTTTTGTTGTTTGACATCACAACAGCTTCAAATGTCCAGTGACCTGGTCTACGACGCTCTTAGGACCGAGAACTCCTAGGACAGTAGCACTGCCTGCAGCTATTTGTGTCCTGCCTGCATCGTGTATGATCCTTGCGCAGAGTCCTAGACTCATTGCCTGTGCCTGCAGCGTTTCCAGCTCTTCCTCGGATTTGACCTGCACAGCAATCTTGGGTTGCCCTCCCCATTCCCAACGCTTGAGCATGGGTGCTGAAGTGACATTTTTTAAGAGGTACTTGTAGCAAGCGAGAGTCGCGTGAGAGCATTGAGCAGCAATTTTGCCTGCAAGAAGTGGGTGTCAGTGCCTTAGTCTTGCACGAGATTACAATGATTCTTACCTTTGCCCATGCCTAAATCTGTTCTCACCGCCAACACTAGCTTGACTTCTTCTTTAGAATCCTTGAAGTCTTTCAGTTCTTGTCCGTTCTCGTCGTCTTCGTCCTCATCCGCTTCGTCCTCGTCGTCAGCTTGATCGTCGCTCGAGTCAGCGTGAACTTTGACGTCGTAGCTGTTGGGCCAGCTTTTCCTGACTTGTTGAGCATTTCCAGAGCCACCGAATACTCCGATACTGGATCCTTGACCGATGAAGTAGCCCGCCAGCAGGCCTAGAATCAGAGAGGACACAGCGATGGCGGTGACGGAAGGAGGGGCCTTTTCCGCCATAGCGATGAGAACTCGAAAGGAAGGACACGGTCAACAAATGGAGTCTAGTCCCCTACTCATGCTGTCGTTCAACTGACCTCGCGCGACAATTTGAACTCGGCCGAATATTCTGTTGGAGATTGTCTTTTTCGAGGATTGCGGAAACAAAACAGGAAAACATGCCAAGATACATTAATACTAGTGTCTTTTTAAGGCCGCCTGGGGTTATATCTAGAGAGCCTCGGGAGCCTCGTGAGCCTAGCTCGGAGGTACCCAGGTACCGACAATGCGTGACGCTGTCGTCGATCAGCTTCGTCGCACTGACTCAAGAGACATATGTATGCCGTAGCTGGAGATTATCAGACCAGATGAATTTTCTGCATCTTTTGACCATCGAAAAAGACCTTCTCGCCCTTTGTCCCCAGGTAGAAAACTCCAACGCGCCAGAAATCATTCTCGTTGCCAGTCGGCAATAAAGTAAGACCCCAAGCGTCCTTTTGAAAGTTTGGTGAAACTCTGAGGGCCTTTCTATCACGGACCATCAAGAGCGCCATTGTCAGTCCAGCCATCGAGCCTTGGAAGTTTGAGCCAGTGTTGCAGTCGAATACACAGTAGCCGAGTAATTCATCTCGCGGAGAATGCATTGTCCACATTGCTTGTTTGTGCGTAGAGGACTTGACATATGCCGAAATCGGTGCCAGTTTCGCGGAGAGAGTCATCCGTGCAGATTTAATCCTCCCAAACGGATCAGCTCCAGCCAAGTCGATTTTGATATCCACGATTTCGCATTGTTCCTTCTGGAAGTGCCGCGAAGATTGAGAGTTGGCAACAACATAACGTATTGGTAATGATCTTCTCGCCCACTAGGTAGACAGATGTCAGCACCGACTGGCCAAAGAACGAAGAAAGATAGACAAAGAAATTTCTCATACACTCCAAGAAGGCGCGACGTATGTTTCCGGCGACGCTAGACTGAGGCGAAAATTTTTCCAACTCTCCGCGCTCGTTTGTTCCCACATCAGGTACCAAAGTAAATCGTTCCGCCACAAGCCAGCAATGTACTGGTCTCCAAATGTCGTAGCGTAATCCTTGGCCACGCTCGAAATAGCTGGAAACCTGTCAACAGCGTACGTCAACTGTCTCCCAGTGTACTGCGTGACCACAGACGCCCAGATCTTGCGTCGATCCACCTTATGAGGGACCAAGTGGCGCTTTTGGAAGGATATTGCAGAGCGCGCGTAGTATTGGCCATCGTTTTCAAAGCGCTCTCCGTGCGGACAAACATATACAATCCCTCGATGATCAAAATAGACAATCTTCGTGCTTCTTCTTTCCTCTTGCAATGTCCACCCACGAGTCTCCCATACACTAGACAAATGTCTGGCGCCGGAAAGTCGCGGTATTGAGCGCGCGGTGGGCCGGAGTCGTGGCAAATGGCGCAGACGATATGTTCCCTTAACTTCCGGTCTGATACTTGACTTGAAAGGAACTTCGATGGACAGAAAAGAACGATGAAGGAAGCTTTCTCGACAAGATTTTGCCACAGTTGGTACGATGGTGACAACGGCATTTTCATAAATCTCGCCCATCTGAGAGGCCTCCTTTTCCCAATCCTCGTTACTGTCTTGGATAATGCAGAGAGCATCAATCCACAAGAACTGGAGGTTCAGCTTCTCACACACAAGTATGGCTTCTTGGAAGACTTTTGGCATGTCTTCGATGGAAATACCAGCGACTCGCTTTCGGAAAGACGTCGAATCAGTCGTCAATGATCCCTGACTTACTGCGGCGTGTCCCCAGCAGTAGCTTAGGGCAGCGTACTTGATTCCCGTACCGATACTGTTCTGGATGTAACAGTCATGCGCTGAGACGAGATATGGTTGTCCTGGATGCGTCAGATTTACCAATCTTGTCGGCAAGAACGGTGTGGACGTTGCGTTTGAATTGCGAGGAGCAACACAATCCTCCAGAAATCTCTGCAATACCGAAATGTTTTGAAGATCCAAAGCTTCAGGAAATGGAGGCCTTGAGAGTTTCAGCCACGATGCAGCTGGGGTTTCGTCACCGACGGGAGATGTCTGTTCTGCAACAAAAATAATGTCGAAGGATTGCAAGGGCTTCTTATCCACTACTACAGTTGCGATGAGATAGCTCAAGCCTTCACACGTCGTAAACATACCTCGTGATCCGGTCTGAGCCTCCTCGCAGTCGTTTCTGTCCAAAATCCTGTTTCTTCGCCAGACGTAGCAAAGTGATATCTCAGCCGCGGTTCCGGCCCAGTTATTGCCCCTTTCATTGCATTCTAACAGTAGTGCTTGGTTCAAAACTCTGCAAAAATGGCAGTCCGGCTCGGGGAAGGTTTTCGACGGAGACAAAATGGGAAGAATGGAAGTCTCTTTATACTTTAAGACTGATCGATACTCGTACGCGTCTCCAGGGAGGAGTGGGCCTCGAAGCATACCAAGAATCACGTTGCCGTCGAGATCCTGTCTTTCGAAACCTCCAGCTTTCTTGTCATTGAAGCTGAGTACCTGGCATTTCTTACACAGATTGCTGGTCTCATGGTAAGGCTGACAGAACTCAGCAGAGCGCGTCTCTTGTTGTGACATTTTTGCGATTTGATATTTCTTGAGACAGCATCTGTTTAAATAAGTGGCAGGTCGGGAGGGTTGCCAACGGTGTTGCAGAGACGCGATACTCACTTGTCAGGTTCCGGCGCCAACACGCATGTGCATGTATTGAGACTTTCGGAGTACGCTCTTACTGTCATACACGTTCAACATGAGTTTGACGTAAGTTTGGATCTCAACACAGGTAGATGGCGTAGGCGCCGGAACCTATCAGAAGGGCATAGCTTGAGCCACTCGTAGGTAGAGGCGCAGCATCGTACTCGCACTGACAGTGCATCCAATGCTAGGCCTGGAGTTCAGCTGCGTGAGACAACGCATTCGTGCCACAAACTACGTTGTGTCTTCCTCTGTCCGAATTTTGCAACCGCATTTTGAACTTCAAGAAATGAATGAAGTTTCAAACCGCGCCTAGCAAGCATTTAAACACAATTGTCTAGGGCGGATCTCACAGAAAGATTTGGTAGTTTATTTGGCCCGCCGCAGATAGCAACATTCATACAAGTTCCGTGGCGCCTACTTTCCAAGCGTCGAATGTTCTTGGTTATAGGCAACCAATCTATATGACAAATAGAAGCAAAACCAAGTTCACTGATGATCTTTCTGGCTTCGAAATACACCAGACGACCGAACAAATCAACGACACTGGCGTCCATTGTCTCGACAAGTCGGACCAGTCAATCCCAGTACTTTTTCAGGAGCTGCTCTTCCACGCCCGTCCATCTTGCGTACATTGCCAACAATTTCCCGACATAGTTCATGATTCCACCTTGAAATCCAGGGAACCTCATGTCACTCATATCTCCAATCAGTGCCGTGTGGAGAAGACTCAGCGGCATACCCGTTTTTGGATCCGCCAGACCGTCGTTGTTGAGTCCGAACAAAATATACAAGCTTCTTTCAAAGCCAGCATGTGCTGGCAGCACATATCCCTTGAAGGTGATGTCCTTGTCTCCGTCATTGAAGAAGCGATGGACTGTGCCTATGGGTACATCGGCTTTTTCACCAGGCTTTAAGTGAATAGGTTTGAGGCTGCTGAGATCTTTGCCGATCATAACGCCTAACTCCCCCTCGACGGCTTCAAACCGCTCTGCATATGTTGTGTGGTAGTGTGTAGGAGGCCCTCCGCCTGGTTTGCAGATAAGAAGGGCACTGGCTTCGGCGCCATCACTCTCATATCCATATTTCGTCCATGTGATTGTTTCTCCACTGTTCTTATTGGTGATCACACGTCGTTTTTCGTCCGCGATACCGGGAGGAATGTTGCGATCTTTTCTGGGCGTCGTCATGGCTGAGAGAGATCTGATGCGTCTATACAAGACCCTAGAAGCTGGGGCAAGGTGCAGGATCCGGCCAAAGTTTGAGTCTGTCAAGTCTTTAGTCGCAGTTTTGGTCTTAAGAATCTAATTGACTCCTTGTCGCAGGGAGTGATGAGCACCTTTCAAGCTACATATATCTGTCGAGATGAGCAGCCAGGTTTAATAAATCTTCTAGGCTTTTGCTGTCAATGTCTTGGGTAGCGGATTGAGTGGCGAGCAACCTCCACAACGGGGGCGGCAGCATCTTCTCCTGGATCGGGCACCCTGTCATCGCTCCTCACATTCTCAGACTATGGCTCCGACAAGGAAATGGTCCAGGACGTTCTCTTACCGACCCGACAGCTAGAATAGACGCTACGCGTGGCAACACCAAATAAGGATACCGTACTAACGAAAGGCCCTTTCATTCTGGCCAATCATGAGTTGAAACAACCAACGCGGGTCCAGATCGGCATTGCACAAACGAGGTTCGTATATATTGTGTGGTCTATTTCGGATGGATGACTACGAATATCAACTTGGGAAGTACGTTTCTCCTACAACAAGAGAATCTCGTATTCAGCCTGGGGTCGATTGGACAAAGTCATCTGGCATCTTGGCATTCCTATGCTAGTGCTTATACATACTCAATTCTTGATCGAGATCAAGAGACGTAGTCGCTTCCTAAGCAAGTCGCTACTGTAGCCAAGGCCATACCGCTGTCTCGGCAAGAATGATAATTCCGCTCTCTGTGTTCTTTTTTCAGACGGCTGTTCAGCCTCACACCAGGATGACATCCTTTGCCTGAGATGGCTGGAATCGGCAGGCGTTAGATTCCTCGATGTAACCTGGTAAAATGATCTCCAAGTCGGGCTATCCTGTTGAAGATTGGCCTTCAGGGCTGAGCAATGTCTACAGATGGATGTAGAGTGCTGAAAAAGGTGCCCCCCATCATCTCAAATCAAGGTAGTCTGATTTGCCAACATCCACGCCTTTCATCCTCAGAAGATTGTATGCGGTGACGACGTGAAAATAGAAATTGGGCAATGCAAACTCATTGACGTAGTTCAATGCGGTGAATTTCCTATCTCTTAAAGTGACCTCATTTCCTTCCTTGCCCTCAAAGTCTTCACGCTTGACCCCCTCAAGGAACTTGAGCGTGGTAGTGATCCGAGTCTGTAATTCTTCGAATGTCTTTTCGTTGTCTTCCCATGGCTGGTTCTCGACTCCAGCGACTCGAATCGCGAGGAATTTGGCGGTATTGCTCATGGTCTGGATCTGAAACGGTAAAGGGTTCATGTCCGCGACTATACGGGCTTCCAGGAGCTCGGAGGGAGGCATCCCCTTAGCATCGAGGAAGCTCTCTCCTTTCTTGAGTATTTTGGACATGGTTTTGAGGGCCCTAGTCACAGGGACAATTGTTGTGTCGTACAGATTGAGGCCAGGCATGTTGTAAGATTGTCTGATTTCCGCCTTGATTTCTTTTCGGGCCAAGCATCAATTTTGAAAGAAATTTCTCTAGAACCTAGAGGCTCAATGGATAGTTTAATGTTTTTCTGGCTTTTCTCACCGCACAAAATAGTCCGGAGATTCAATACAAATTTCAACTTGATTTGTCAGCCAAAGAAGCCCGACAAATGCTGTGTTGCCCGGTGTGAGCCAACATGGAAGTCTGGTGGGCGCCTGTGTCATGCTACAAATCGGAAAGAGACAAACATTACGGAGCCCAGTGGGCTTTGCGTATTCTTACAGCTGGAGAGCAATTGGTTGCTGCGTAGGGAGAGTGCTCGCTTCAACTATTGATCTGTTCTTCCAGGTGGATTCTCCTCCAGATTTCTGACCGCCATTGGACCAGGTACCGTCTCTGACAAGGCTGCGGTCTCACGAGGCTGAGATTGTATAGATATGAGATGATATAGAGGGTATTTGAAGGATGCAAAGATACCTAGTGCTGAAGGGACTGTCGCAGTTACTGGCTGACATGGCGTCATCTTCTGCTTTGCCCTGGCAATCAATATCCGAAATTTAGCCGACGCGTCCCGCTCAAATTGACTGTCGTCGACAACTTGGATATCGAACTCTTCCATGTACCACCTCTTAATTCCTCTTTCACAGCCCATCATGAAATACTCAACATATACATGACTACTCTAATACCACGATGATCCGGAGCCAATTACTTTGCCTGCTACCGTCGCAGACATGGCAAGAGGAAAGGCCCGCCAGATCATCTTCCGCATCTTCTACAGTACCTCCTTTACCGCCGTCTTCATCCTTCTGGTCATCTTCGCCGCCGTCACCCCGGCTGATACGATTTATGAATCATACAAACGAACCCGCCTAATTGATATCTTCCTCATCGCCGGCGTTTACGTCTTCACCGCGCTAGTTGCAGCATTGATGTATGCTTCGAGACTGTACACTAACCGCTCGGTGCTCAAAGACATACCCAAAACTTTCATGCCTATCGAGAAAGAAGATCTGCCAGGACGAAGAGTACACCGACTAATTCAGGAATGTTTGGAAAGAAGCGCCGTCATTGCATACCAGGCGAGACCAAGAAGTAGGAGGATTGAACATGAAACAATTAATGCTGGTATGAGAATGTTGGCTTTGACGAAAACGAAATCAAGTACAGACCAGACGCTCGAGCCTAGTTGGGGAAAGATTGCTCATCCGGGGTGGTCTTCACCTGCGGCCAAGGAATTGCCCGGACTCGAGTACGCAACTGTTGTGGATGAATTGGTTGATCTGGTCGAGGCGAAAGCTGTTAGTTTGGCCCCGATCGATCCGTTGATTGAGCCCGGACCCGACGGCACTCCGGTCCCAGATCCGAGGGTTATCGACGAAATTGCTAGGAGCAGTAATATGGGCATGAGGACATATCTCCGCTACCTCATCGATATTGGTGTCGTCCCGGACGACTCTCTCACAGTCGCCTTCCTGACCGCGTATGAGAGAGCTCGATTTTCTTCCGAGCCCCTAGGCGACGATGATTTCCAGACTCTGATGCGCATGTTCGCAGAGCTTCTCCGCGGCATGGCGCCTGTCGATGTTGCCATGCTCCATCTTGACGACTCGGATTACCCGTCCGACGCCCATTCTCATTCATACTCCGAAACCTCAAGTTTTCTTGAACGTAAAGCGTCACCTCACTCGCGCCCAATCGTTGCAGAAACGTCGTCCATCCCCTCCACTTACTCCGCTTCTGGCTCTGTACGGCATCATAGACCGCCGCCGCGGCGCGTCTCGGAAGACTCCGCCCCATCTTTATCTTCACTTGAGCACGTACGCTCCGAACCCCACCCACTTTCAGATCACGACATGGATGCGGATGACGATCATGCCACGGACGACCACACCGAGACCGAAGATACGCAGTCCCTGCGCACCGCACCAACTACAGCCCCTCGCTCACGGTCACGGCCCAGACCCCCGCTCCGTTCATCAACAACGCGCATGTACTCCGCGGTCTCGAGGTTACCCCCGAACGATTCAGCTGAATCTTTACATTCCGACGCTGCGGGCTCGGTGGTGCATTATCCCTTAGAACCGCAGCGATCATTTTCGTCCACTGCCAGTTCGAGAAGTCGGACTCGAACACGACCACGGCGCAGCAATGGGAATGGGAACGGGAATAGCAGTAGGAACGGCAGCGGAGTCATCAGACTCGCGAGTCAAAGCGAACACGGTCTCGGACTTCCATTTCGCATTGAGATGCCAAGGTCTGAAAGTGATTGATCGATTGTTTACCTATCGTTGGGTGATGACGACACTGCATTCGAAATCGAATGACAAAAAAACGGACGAGCTATAAATCTGCGACGACGACGTGACGACGATATGAAACAGTCTTAATGGAGAAATAAAAAAATTTGGGTACGAAGTCATTCGGCGCAGCACTTAATACAGGTGGCCCTTCCTCGTGAGCAAGCGGAGCGAAGCACGGGCGCCTTGATTTGGATAGCGTGGGCGAGACGGGACGTGTTTCGATATGTCCATGCATACATTATAGTATAATGTACGTATTAATGTTTACTGTATTCCACGGGCTCGAGAATGCCTAGTGTTCCTTTTTTCGCCTAATTCCTCGCCTCAAAGCAGTCGCAATAATCCGCGGGATATAGATGAGATTCTCCTCAAACTTGTGTATTTTGCTCTGCTTTGCCATTGCGCTCCATCGCATCACTTCTTGATCGAAGATCACGCACTGAATTTGCGAGATTCCTGTCCCGCAATAGCCATGTTGCCTTAGTGATCGTCTGATCATCGTCTTGCTTCTCTCCGTACGAATCTACCGAGTTCCTGCGGTGGCTGTAGTCCAGCCGTTCTCGACTGCCGAACAACCTTCTCCTAAGCTGCCAGAGCTGGAGGCCAGGTGTCTCGCCTCGATAGCCTTCGCAGACCGACAGGGCGATGACGAACAAAGTCACCGGCATTGCAGTACGGAGGAGCTCACGCTAACCCTTGTACCACACAGCGCGAAACAAAAAGCAAACATACCACCAAAGCGCATTTCATTCATTTTTCATAGCATCAAACTCATGTAGTCGTAGCAGACTCGTGAGACCAAGACCACCCACTAAGATGCAAACCTCGGCCATGGTCAAATACCGAAACCACGTACCCAGGTATGTATACAAAACCCTACCCGCACCCATATCCTACGCCTAGGGACAATACCCGAGTCCCCGACCACATTCCTAGTCTCTCGCCCTCCTTCCTTCCCCCTCAATTACTCCCCGGCCCCTCTGCCGCGAAACCCCGGGAAACACTCGACTAGCTCATCCGCTTCATCGGGCGTGACGCTCTCCTCGAGCATCTGCGTCGCCAGCGCGACCGTCTCGTCGCTGACGTCTCTGTCCACGACAAAGCCATCACTGAACGCGAGCCGTGTCAGCACAACGCGGTGTTTGTGCACGCCGCCGTTCAGGATGGAGAGTTTTTCTTGCAGGTCGACATTCGACGTGGAGTTGGGAGATTGGGGGGAGGGAAGATGTAACAGATGGTGTAGTAGAAAGACTCCCTTGTTGACGATCTGGGCATGTGTGGACGGCGCTGGCGCGGATGGTGATTCGGATGGTGAGAAGGAACCGGGGGAGGTGGAGAGATACATTGCAGAGACTTCATCGTAGAGACAGCGCACGAGGCGCGCGATGGCGTGGGTGTCTTCAGCCAGTAGCATGCCGCCATGGTGCATGGGATCGTCGTGCGGGTAGGGCGACGAGGTGACGCCAATGGTCACGAGCAGATCCATGACTTCCAGACGAAAAAGACTCAATTGGTGCGAGGTATAGGGCGGCAGGCCTTCGTCCACGCGCGGCGTTTCCCATAGCAAGTACGACAGTCGGTTGACGATCCAATGCTCAACTTTAGATTGTTGGTCGCCCACGCAGATGCTGCCAAATGTAGTCGGAAATATGCTATTTGCGAGCAGGTGCAGCATCAACGAGATATCCGACATAGGTTGCCAGACGTTCAACATCATCAGCACGAATTCTGGGTCCATCAGGCGCCAGAGCAGAGCTAGCAGGTCCGGGTCGTCTGAGATTGTGTAGGCTATGGTGAGCATGAGCTCTAGACACTTGGTGCCGTTGACATACTGATTCAGTACCGACTGTGGTGTCGCTCGGATTTCTCCGTAAGTAGCATGATTCACGGGGGAATGTTTGAAGCGTTTTTCGGCGTTGATGGCGATTGAAGATTGCAGAAGCGGTGTTATCGATGAGATGATACCAACATCAAGGACTGACATGTCAAGTTCGATGATGTGGTTGACAACTTCTATGAGGGACGCGACCGGGTTGTAGTATTGCTCCTTCATACATTTGGTCCACAATTCGATGAAGAGTTGGACGAGATCACCAGGAAGATGTGACCCTTTGAGCTGTGCGGTACCTTCCAATAATGTCGCCGAGAGCGTCTTGAATGGACTGGAAGGTAAAGCAAACTTGATAAAAGCTTCAAATAGTGGCGTTTTAGTCTCCCCTAGCCGGTATTCGAGTATCGATTGAAGGAACTTTAGGTGTCGCTCTGTCTGCTTGTCCTTTCGCACAACCGGAACTATCTTTTCGATGGTTTGGAGGACGTCTGGAGGTGGCGGCGGCTGCATTTCAGCCTGACTTTGATTTCCAGGCCGCAATACCAAAGGTTTCACCGGACTGGGTTCCCCAGCTTTACGCTTCCTCTTATTCGCTGCGGTAGGAGTCGGGGGTTTCGATCGTCGAGCAGATTTCGACGGAGATATCAACATCATATCATCATCGTTGAACCCATCTCGAAGCGAGCTTCCCATTCCACGTCTTGGGGTTCCGACCGGACTACCTCCTTCAGCTTGGGGCCTATCCTTCAACCGTTGCTTCAGCGTCTTGATCTCTTGCAGTTCCTGGTTATGCTCTTGCTGTAGGAAGTTGTACCGCGTGGCCAGAGTATTGTTTTTCTCGGTCAGGGCATTCAATTTAGCGGCATGCAGAGCAGATTCTTCCTCCATAGACCTCTTGAGAGCCCCCATCTGTCGGTCGTAGACTTTAGTTTCTTTGTCAAAGTTGGCCCGAATGATGGAGATTTCTCCTTTTTGCACCGATACGATACTCTTGGTGGCCTGGAGTTCTTTTGTGAGCTCTTCGCGTTGCCGCATGAGATCCTCGACGGTGTAGTGGGGAGTCGCGCGGCCAGACGGATCCAACTCCATGTCATCAGCCCGTGTCGCAAAATCAGGGTAGGCGACATGTCCTTGGGGTCTTTGGGATGAGCCTGGCCTAGGTTGATAATTCTGCTGAATCGCAGGACGTGCGACTTCATCATATGCCTGTCCATAGCGCCGGTGACGGAATTGTTCTCTCTGGGATGCTTCACCTGGTAGCGGTCGACGCAGAGGAAAAGAATCATATTCTTCGACCGGAGTCGGCACCCCCTCTTCTCCTACCAGCTCGAAACTTTCATCCTCCTCGTTCGGGTACCGTTGGAAGGCAGGATTCGCGATCAGTGGTCGGACAAGAGAATGGGCATTTGCAGCAATTCTCGAAGGCGGAACTGCAGTCGGTCTTTGCACAGGTGGCGGGGCCTTCTTTAACGCTTCGGCTCTCTGGGTCGACAGGATTGCATGGTCTTCAAGTTCTTGAAGGGCAGTCTCTGAAAGATTGTCGAATTCATCGTCGTCAAAAAGATCATTCTCGTCTTCGTTGTCGTCCATGCCATTCATGATTGACCTCCATGGATGAAGAGACAAGGAACAGGGCCTGGTTTCTACGTGACAAAGTAAGGCATTGTGGTTACTCTAGACACGCTTCGACGCGACGTTGCGGGCGTTGTCACGGTACCTGTGGCTATTGGCAGAAGTTGTGAATACAAGATGAAATAGAAATCTTGTGCATTAGTGGGTGGCGGATAGGCTTTTACCGCCCGGAACAACTACGCCTCCGGGGCGACATTAAGTGATGCTTAAGCTGAGTTGTTGACGTATTTGGCCTACTGCCTCCCCATGACGCAAACCAAGGCGCGCCCAGAACGAAATCAACTGGCATGGGGAGTTTCCTAGTCCTGGAGATTGCCTGCTCTTCAACTGGCCTCAACTGAAATGCCGTAAACCTCTTTTCCAGATCTTTCGCTTGTCGAATCTCAATCCTCCTGGAAGTCGCACGCGACTCACTTGACGACTCCTTTACTGGTATCGTAGTGACAGAACTGCGCACCATCATCGAACTTCACTCAGGGCACTCGTTGACACACGCACGTGTCAATCAAAGGCATCCCCTCTCTTTCCCAAATTGCAGTTTCCATCATCCGTCGAAAAAGAACCACCCTGCTAATACGGTAGAATCTTCTGCCTGCGGCTCTTCTACCTCTGCCATACGCAGCCATGCCCCGGCAAAAGGGTGTCAAGTTCCAACACCGGAATGGCAACGGCAACGGTCACCATCGTCGCGCAAGCTCGTCTGCTACCAGCGACACTGCATCCGAACCTCCGAGCCCCCAGCGTGATAATCATGGCAGCTCCAATGGAAGTATATTGAAAGGAGAAAAGGAACCAGCAGTATCAGAATATGAAAAGAAAAAGCAGACATTCATCACGCGAACAGTATGGACTCTGGCCATGATCGGTGGCTTCTTTGGCGCCATGTTCGCTGGCCATATCTACGTCTTAATGGTGATCACGGCTGTCCAGATCATCTCGTTCAAAGAAGTCATCGCTATCGCCCAGGTGCCCACCAAGCAGAAGAACCTTCCTCTGACCACCTCGTTGAACTGGTACTTCCTCGCCATCACCATGTACTTCCTCTATGGCGAGAGCGTCATCTACTACTTCAAGCATATTCTTTTGGTTGACAGAGTCTTGTTGCCTTTTGCGACACACCATCGGTTCATCAGCTTCATGATGTATATTTTTGGTGCGTATTCATTAGATTTGGCTTGATTTGGCATGCTGACTGTAATAGGCTTCATTTCCTTCGTTGCCTCGTTAAGGAAAGGCTATTATCGCTTCCAGTTCGCTCAATTTGCTTGGACTCATATGGCCCTGTATCTGATTGTGGTGCAAGCCCATTTCATGATGAACAATGTGTTTGAAGGCATGATCTGGTTCTTCCTTCCGGCATCTTTGGTCATCACCAACGATATTTTTGCATACATTTGTGGCATTACTTTTGGTCGCACTCAACTCATTAGTCTTTCCCCCAAGAAGACCGTTGAAGGCTTCGTAGGAGCTTGGATTTGCACCATTTTCTTCGGATTCGCACTCACCAACGTTCTCTTGCGCTACAGCTATTTCATCTGCCCGGTAAATGACCTTGGAGCCAACATTTTCACCGGTCTACAATGCGACCCGAATCCCGTATTCAAAGCTTTCCCATATGATATCAAAGAATGGACTGGTTTTGAATACACATTCTGGGTTGCTCCCATACAGGGCCATATTCTGGTATTCGCAACATTTGCTTCTCTCATCGCACCATTCGGAGGTTTCTTTGCTTCTGGGCTGAAGCGAACCTTCAAAATCAAGGACTTTGGTGACAGCATTCCTGGCCATGGTGGAATGACTGATCGCATGGATTGTCAGTTCATCATGGGTCTTTTCGCCTACATGTACTACCAAAGCTTCATTGCCGTCTATAAGACGTCTGTGGGTGGAGTACTTGAAACGGCCATTATGGGCTTGACGCCAGAAGAGCAGGTTGAACTCATGAAGAGACTGGGTTGGTATCTGCAGGGCCAGGGCATCATCTCAGACCAGGTGGGAGTGGATCTTTCTGACGCGCATTCAAAATCACTAACATTCCCACAGGTCGAGCAATGCCTTACAGGACTAAGTGGGAAAAAGAGATGATTCGATGATGCGACATAAAATCTTCTTTCGATTCTTGACATTGTGTAGCCAAAATAGTGGGTATGCTGAAGGTCGTTGTTTCTGGACTAGCATAGCGGAGGAGTCCTGGTACACGCTGAGACTGGCTGTGCAAAGCATCTTGTCCTTCGATCGATTTTTCTTTTTCTGTTTCGGAGCTCAGCGGGTCCATCGATCGAAAGCTTTTCCTGCAGTGTGGTGGCGTTTTCCATATCTGCTGTATGATTGAATATTGAAAACGCGCAAAAGTTCGATGGGAAGGCGGAGGAGGCTGTTGCAAACTGGGATAACAGGTGACCGGGAAATTCTGTTTCCCGACCAGCAAAAATCTTAGAGCTGCACGTGTAACGTGATGAGGACGCGGGAGTCTTGATGATGAAGACGCTCATCGTTCGAATAATGCCATGCCATGAAATCAACCAGATAATTCCTCTCCAGTTTTTCCCAATCCCGGTCAACCTTGACCTCTTCCTCCGCCGCCCCCTCCACCCCTACCACGGCCATGCCCTCTTCCACCGCCTCTCCCTTGTCCACCACCACGTCCTCCTCGATCCCCTCTACCACCACCACCGTGGCCAGCCTGGCCACCACGTCCACCACCGCGCTGCCCGCCCTCCTGCCGATGCTGCTGCTGCTGCTGCTGTTCTCGTGCTAGGTCGATGATTTCTTCTGGTACGCGGAGGTATTTGATCTACCAAAGACGTCAGTGAGCCGATAATAATCAAGCAATAAATCACATCAAAATCAAGACCAAATATCGAAGGACCTGGAAACGTACATTATTTCCTCGCACATAACACTCCGGCAACCTCCAGAACTTGTCACCTTCGGGACTTGTCTGCACGACTTCCTTGAGCGTCAGGTTCATCCACGTGTCGCAATTAACGAGGTGGCCATTGAGGGTTTCGCCATTTTTCAGCTCGACAAGCATGGGGTGGCCTTGAGCGGCGGTTAACAGGCCAAGGGGAAGCATGGCTTGAAAATAATGACGCTCGAGTTCTAAGGAGGGGGAGGTTTCGGTGGGTTTCAGGAATTCTGTTGTTACGTTGTGCCCTTACTGACTAGCGGAGTGTCTTTTATGTTTCCCGCGTGATGTCTGGCGATCTTTGCTTGAATGTTGGTTGTGGTTTTTGAAGGTTCGAAGGTCTAGAAACGAGTTGTTTCGACCGGATACGTGACCAGGAAACTGATATCTTGGCATCTGCTCTTACCTAAGCGAGCTAGGGTCCTCGCATCACGTGACCGTGGGACTTTCTTTCGTGGCAGCCACCCGCAGCCTCGAGGGAAGCATCTACCTTTGATGGGAATGTTAAAAATGAGGTGCGTTTCGATACAACTAGGGAGGAAGAATCTTTCTATCCAACATTGGAGCCTTCGTATTCGTACTAAACCCCCTGAAACCAATGTGCTCACGTGACCGATTATGGCCCCCTCTGTCATCAGAATCGGGCCCGAAGACTCGGCTTTTACGGGCGCATTTTTCCCGCACGATGCAGAAGGAAACTTGACCTCAAAAGGCAGCGGCGCGTCTGCCGCCATCTTCCTCTTTCCACTTCGCCAGGCTCCAGCGAAAACAGGCCCAGACGCCCATCGCAAGTATCCCCAGCTTTGTCCACCTCTCTTTTTTTCATTCTTCTATACTTTTCCAGGCATTGATTGAGTTATGGAGTTCTGAGAGGCAAAAAAAGAAGTGAAGTGTCTACTTCTCATTGGAAGTGGCATGCAGTTCAAGTTTGCGCTGAGGATCACTGCATCGTGTAAACTCCATTTCTAAAATTGGGTACTTGGTTACTGGGTCATTTATTCTTTGGTTCCGGAGCATATTTCAAAATGTGCTGTCTATTGATACAGGCTGTCACTTTGTTTTTGACCTTTGCTGCTGTTTGTCTTTCTACTCCTGCTCCTTCTCCTCTCGCGAAGGATATCACCACTGTTGCTGGTACAACAGGTATTTACCCCCTTCACAATTGCGGCCGGGACCAATGATTGCTCACTGAACAAGGCTCTGATCATGTATCAATCCGTTTCCAAGCTCCTTGTCCTGGATGTGGAGGGGAATCCAGCCGTGCGTTGGTACGTCGCCACTGTACCTTCCCACTAGCAGCTTACCTGCGGTCCTCGCTGACTCTTCGTCTGAATAGGACCTTACACTTGAGATCGACTCTGCCGCCGAGGAGTGCACTACCTCCACTCCTCGTCTCAATGGCCTTCCTCTTGTCGCCTCCAACTATGGTGATGGCATCTCCAGTGGGCAGGTTTTCTTGAAGTCAGACCCTTCCAGTGAAAGGGATGTGCAGGCTTCATGGGAGTCAACCTGCCTCAAGGGTGAAGCCTCGATAGTGTCAGTCCGACTTGAGGGTGTCGCCGGTCAAGACCCTTTCGAAGCCCCCTCTGGTTTCACAACCTCCTTCAAACAAAAAGGACAACCCACCGTCCTACGCCTTCAGGATAAACCTGTTTCCCAACTATCTCAAAGTCTCTGTGACGAATGGCTTCTCCCCGGCGACGAGGGAATCTCCATCTTGCCTATCCTCTCCGATATAATATCTCCTGATGACCTATCACTCCAGGTTGAATATGCCAAACTTGCCCAATTGCAATCTGAAATGCAGGATCTCCACGACGAGTTACATTTGGTACTTCGAAATATCATGACCCTACTCAAGAATGAGTTCAAGTCCTGCTCAAGCATGAAATGTATATGGAATACCGCCGTGAATGAAGTGTCACCCATTGCGAAATTGGTTGTCTCTCATTTCAATCATCACAAGAATCTGATCAGTGGCTGCAGAGAGGGTGATACCCAGTCACCATGTTCCGCAAACGCAGACGATGACACTCTTGAAGATGACGAATTAAATCAGGCAGAGATAGCTCATGACGAGCTCGACTTGCCTTACCCAACAGAAGACGTACAGATTTCCCCTACAACGCCTGTACCAACAATGCAAGCATCTTCCTCCTCACAATCAGCCAGTCGAGCTTCCACATCATCACCTTCCAACACTGCACGAACCCTCTCACCGACTGCTTCCAGTACTGCTGCCGCTGTCGGCCGCCCCGGCCTACCACATGGACGCACACAAGAAGACCAACTTGCCCTTCAACGCAAGTTAGGCTTTGCAATCATCATGGTTATTTTACTCGTTGTAACAGCAGGCTTGATTATTCGGGCGATAGTCAAATTTCGTGATCCTCGAAGACGAGCTGAACGAGCAGCTCGTCGGGAAGAACGTCGAACTAAGCGCCTCTATGCCAAAGCTGCCTGTAAACACAAGTGGAGAACATGGTGGAAAGGATTGACCTTCCGGAAGCAAAGCGCCGATGACTACGAAGAGAAGGGAGACATCATACTGGAACAAGAAGGCCTACTGCACGAAGATGATGGCAGTGGTGTGCAGAAGGAAATTCGGACCATGCAATATGCCTCCGAGTTTGTCAGAGATTTGGTGCATGCTGAAGAAGGCCGAGCAAGGAATGTTCGACAACCCCGAGACGCAGATGGCTTCGAACCAGCCGAACTCGAAGGAGGTCGCAGAAGCAGTCGGCTTTCCGATATTGCGCCCTCGTACAAAACAGATGTCACACCACCTCCTCGATACGAACAAAATCTTGAGGGTGAAATAGTGATTGTGAGCGGCTTTGGATATACACCCAGCAATACCGACGACAACACCTCCGCCAGCAGCGTCGTCGATTGCAGTCCCAGGTTGAGTCTGGAGACGGGCAGATCAACCATTCTCACGAAAGATACGCGAGATTGACCGGAAAAGGCATTCTCGGTCCCTACCTATTGCCTGTCAAGAGGCCGAGATACAATTCAGTCTCGAGGAGGGTATATTTCCTTTAAAATGTATATTATGATTGGATGCATTGGCGCTGTTGGAGGATTCTTCTCTGTGGTTTTCGAGCTAGTCATGGTCATATTCGTGTATTTGACCCGGCGCGCACTGTTTACCACAATGCGATAAAGTAATAATTGTGAAGGAAAACCCCTTTTGGTTACTAAAGACAGGAATAACATCCCTATGCCATCCACAACTCGAACATTCCTCATCTGCCAGTGCCAAGTTGATCACGAAACCTAGCACGTCTTCGATCTATGTACTCGTACGTACTGCACCTTCAATCGTCATCGCCAACCGTACCTATATCGAGTATCAACCATATCGAGCATGTACCGGCGGACCAGTACTTGTGCTACTTGTACCTTAGCACGCTTAGTAAGGACGTTTGTTTGGCCCTTCGGCCCTTAAAATCAGGCCACCCGCGCAGCATTCTGCGTCACAAGGGCAGCATAAAACTCAAGACTGTTACATAAGACAAGCTTGCATAAGAGGGGAACATTCAAGCCCTCCCAGGGCCCAGGAACGCTGCCGATCGTCAGGTGTTTTGGCTTTCTTGGTGGCTATTGTTACCCGTTACCAAGACATCAGCGCGCAGGTTTCTACCCATTTCTACTCTTTCCGCCGCGCTCGCTTCCTCCAAGGCGTGCCATTTGCGAATGCAATTGCGCGAGCTGGGTCCGTTCGTACGTTACGCGCCCAACGTGCGTGATGTGAAACGCAGAGCTGGGGTTTGCTTGGGTACTCTGAATGTGCAGCGCCCCCGCGAACGTACGCAGTTGCGGGAATACCCGCGGGTAATGTGACTGGTGCCATGACCCCTCTAGTTGTCCTGAGGAACTGGCAAGCTGAGGTGATGTTGGCTATTCTCTGACATGGCTAGCAATGTCAGGGCGGAGTCGAGATATTGAATATCTTATTCATCCATCAGAGTTTCGTTCATCGAACGTAAGGTACCAGTGTGCACAAAGTGGATGTACAATTTGACATCTGCACATCGTGGGTTCTGGAATACTGTTCCAGGTCCTTGACGATACTACCGTTGACGCAAGAAACAGGTGTATGAGTAAGTGATAAGTCAAGTGGGTTTGGTCGGTTCAGGCCAGACATCCCTAACTGCAACCGGCTAAATCCTACTCTACGACGAAAAGCGAGGGCATACCAAGAGAGAAAGATATAAGAACCCCGACGGTTGCCTCGGGGTTGAAAGTGAAAGAGAAGAACAGAAAGCAGGAAAAGATTCGAGCAATAAGCAACCAAAAAAATTGAGCAAGACCAAACAAACCAAAGAAAAACTTACTACGAACAAGAACTCAACTGTCACCACTCTTCAACGCAACCAGAACCCTACTTCTCAAAAACCAAGAAACAAACACAATGTCTCCCTCCATCCTCATCATCCCCGGCTCCTTCGCCCAAGCACCGCTATACTTTCCACTACAAGCCTCGCTGGCGACACTCTCGCCCTCGACCAAGACGTACGTGTCCAATCTCCCCTCCGCGTCGCGCAACGCACCTGAAACCCCGGCTTCGCTGGACGACGACGCCCAACACTTCGCGACTGTAGTCAGCAATCTCGCAGACCGCGGCGAGGATGTGATCCTCGTGGCTCATTCGTACGGCGGGGTTGTCGCAACGCACACGCTGGGCGCCCACGGTGCCACGGTGCTCAAGAGCCAGCGCGAGAAGGAGGGCAAGTCTGGAGGCGTGGTCAGGGTGGTGTTCCTCGCCAGCCATGTGCCTTCCGATGGGAAGAGTCTCGGCGAGATGGTCGGACCTCCGCCGGAGGGAATGGTTGTATTGGGAGAGGTGAGAAGCCCCCTACCCCTTTCCTTCTTCTTCAGATCCCTCCCTCCCTACACTTCCCTTAAAATCTTTAACTAACGCGGCCTCTCTCTCTCTCGCTCAGGACGGATTCCTCTCCTTCGCCGCCATCGAGACCATCGCAACCGCCAACTTCCCCGAACTGCACCCGACCTCCCCTCAACGGGCTTTGGATTTCACAAACGCCTACTTCGGGCGCCACTCGGCCATCTCGTTCCAAAACCCCGTCACGCACCCGGATTGGAACGCCGTGGCCGTGAGCTGGATCCTGCCGGAGCTGGACTTCATCGTGCCGGTCGACTCGCAAAAGGGCTATGTCAGCACGATTGCGGCGGCAAAGGGAGGCGAGGAGCACGTCAAGGTCCATGAGGTCAAGGGCGCGGGTCATTGTGCGAATCTCACGAAGCCGGATGAGGTGGCGGCGATTTTGAAGGGGATTGTGGAAGGGGGAAATTGAGGTGGTAGTAGAGGATGGAAAGGTGGGAATGGATTCTGGCATGGCATGATACTGGATGCCGTATGAATGAGCGAGCTTTGGAGTCGATAGGGGAAGGAATTTTCGTAAGCGATGATTGAATGATACGATACGATACGATGTGGCCGAGCCCGGTCTATTCATGATAGTAAGGCGGTGCATGTTTCATCGACAATCCCTTCTCGATCTCGAACGATTTTGCGAATTTCTCTCACTGCAGACTCGTACTTCATTGCTGAAAGCTAGGCGAGGAAAGTTGTTCTCCCTCCCCTGCAAAGCGTAGTTTGGTCCTCAATGTTCTACCCACGACCATCTCAAGTCTAGTTCCTGCCTGGCTCCCTACCGCCCTACCACACCGCAAGGATCTCGGTAGGTAGATAGATAATCATCTCGGTGGCGAAGCCCAAAAAGCATATATCCATCCAGCGGTAAAGAGATCTACACAAGGATACTATCTTTACTTGGCCTGTCCACCTCGTCTTGACTCACAAAGCGACCGTATCCTTGTAAACTCAAACTGAATTGGAACTCCGAGTCGGTCCAGGCCCTAGGGCAGGGCCCCCTCTCTTCAAAGTCTTGAGGTCAGTTCTGCATTGTCAAGGCTGCGAGACTCGATGCTTCAATATTCTGGAACTCTGAGTCGCATGTATCAGCGTTCGTCGCTCGGAGTCGCGTCCTCAATTTAGGTGTATCACCGAAACAAAAGAAACTTGAAGCTTTAAGGGCTTGAGATTTCCCCTGCCTTTCTCTTCTTTTGGCTTTTTGCTGTGCTGTCATGGTTCTTCTTTTGGCTTTTTACTTCCCTTCGCTTAGAATTTTCAAACAACTGGATAACATCCTAGCGAAGATCATCAACGCTTAAAATCGTTCCTTATTCCTGGCAAAGAAAAAGTCGGTGAATGTAAAGAAAAATTATGGACAAGGGTGATGGACATTATTGAATACCTTACCAAGGTCAACATGGGTGTATACTTTTCAATTGTTTGATTGACAAGATTTCCGCTCGGGGCTGTCAGTCCGTTGTGCCTAGGTTATCCAAACTCGGTACTTCGTGCGCTGTTCGTCGGGCAGCACCGCAAGGCTTTCGGTCTGATTTGTCGAGGAAACAGTTTCTAGCTCTCGGGAGGAAACATCGGCTTGTGGTGCTGGTGATCAATTTGCTGGAGGATACTGCGGTGTAACTGGGCCAGATACCAGTACATGAGTTTCTTCACGCCTGAGTCGTCACCTGTGCACACAAACTTGCAGCTCGCTTAAGTAGCTGGTCAATACCATATGGTACGGCGTGATGGATAGCGTATGTTCTGCGGCGCCGTTGGGTGGCGTCACAGGCTGGTGGAGGCTGGAACGGATGGGTTGAATCCCCCCGCGGCTGACTCGATTTGGGGAAACGGGCACTTGTGGGCTTGAGTCGACGGGTAACCGGGAGTGTCTCTCCGGTCCACCCTGACGCCCAACTTGAACTGGCAGAAGTTCAAAGTTCCTACAGTAGCGAGGCACAATGGACGTGGGACTGAGGACTCCTGAGGATTCCTGAGGCTTGTTGAGGCTTGCTGATGGATCCTTTGCACACACCTCACACCTACAGGGTCTCCTACCGAAGACCGACCTGCCGCAAACCGTTAACCAATGCTCGGTGCCGTGGCCTGCGTCCCTGTAAAGCGCCTGCTGATGCTGTAACTGCATCTTAGCACCCACGGCAACCTTGGGTACTGGCTGCCTGTGATGCAAACCACCATCGCTTGCTGCACCAATGATTTCCGCCCACAGTTAGGCTGACCTGAGAAATCTTCGTTCCCAACTGAGAAATTGTGAAATCATGGGCTGGCATGGACTGGCATGGGTAGTTGTTGACATGGGCAGTTGGGCTGCAGTGGGCACAGTGGTGGCCAGTGTCCGAGTCGGGGCTTACATGCAGCAAGCCGATTGTTGCCGCTGCGGGCGAGTAATTTGGGCGACTGCCAGTGTGATTCTGAATGTCATGGTTGTTTCCGTAGGCCTGTGCCTGTGCCTGTGTTTCGCCTTGGCTCTTCTGATTCTGGCTGTGATAGTGATCACGCAGTTGGAGTCATGTTATAAACACAGTCGCCAAAGTTCCATTTTCATTCTTTTTCTCATCGTCCAACATCATCCGTCTTTTTTCGTAATCGCTCCATCATTTCATTGTCGTTTTCCCGAAAATTCATTCCCATACCAACATCTTTCTCGTTCAATCCGGATTTCCAAGCCCAGTGTGACGATAATGACAGAAACCCCGCCTTACTACACAGTCTACGAAGCGCAATACCGCCGCCTCCCAATATTCCACGCCGCTGTCTACATCGAAGTCGATGCGCAAGGTGGCTGGATTTACCAAGCTGTCGGCACCCATCGAACGGGATTCCAAATCGAAGTGAAACGTACAGACAGGCCAGAACGTTCACGCAGCTTCTACCGCAAATGGGAACGAGGGAAGATCGAACCTGATAGGTTGGAAGAAGTCGCCGACGTCGCCAGAATTGTACCGCCTCCAGGTATTAAACGACCTGCCAAGGGTGTTGAGATGCGGGAAGATTGTCGCGATTGGGTTCGCGAGTTCTTGAATATGTTAAGGAAGGGGGACTTCTTAGTGATCGAGGAGAAGGAAAAGGAGAAAGACGTTCCAATGGCGGATGCCGATGGCTGAGAGTGCAACGAGGATATGCCTTATCTTCTCCCTTGGTTGTCGCGTTGGACTATTCCCCTGTAAACCCAGCTTGACGATGTGTATGACCGCAGTGTTTGGTAATTTTTCCTCGCACCCTATTTTAATCACCATCTGATCTCATTGCTCAACATATGCATGCCAGACGTATTCTGGCGAGAATGGCTCGAGGATCCTGTCTGTCACCCATTGATGCCAGTCGTCTTCAAACAGTCCACAGGCAATAATAGCCTGTACGAACTCCCAATAAATAGGGCACCAGCCTGCGAACTCCCGATCCAGGATGAAGACCGCAATGGAAGACATGTTCTTGCTGGTGTCGGTCCCAACTTGTAACAACATCATGTCCTTCCGTTGTAAGTCGCTGTGTAAGAACCGGGGGTGGATCACGAAACACTGCCTGCAGGCTAATTTGGTAGACGACAGCGTTACCTTTTCATGACTGTAGATAAAATGCACTTTTTAATAAGGGCATTGCTGAGGTCTTGCTCGGTGATGAGTGGCCTGTCACATCCGAGTAATTCTTCTCCCCGACAGCCCAGAGCGGAGTATCTCTCAGCGGTTTCTTTTCGAGCCAGCAGTACGTGCCGTCTGGTGAAAGCATAGCCCTCATCCGAACACCATTTTCTCTTAGTCTTTTAGAGATCAAATTCTTCTCGCCATGTTCGAAGGTAGTCCATCTGTCCTGTGAGTTCTGCGCTCCTTCAAGTTTAATCCGCTCCATGACGATGATATTCTGGTTTCCACCATCGATATCATGGTAGAGAGCGTAGATCTTCGGAACTCGGACACCGGCCCGTTGACCGGCGAACATAATTATTTGACGTTCTTCTAGATTGATGTTCTTTACATTCTCGACGACAAGATGAGGACCAACGAGGGTGACTTTCGCGCCAATTTGTTCGGTCAGAATTTCCTTGGAGGTTTGGATTTCTTCCCTGGTCGGTAAACTTGCCGTGATTCGGCGGGATCTGCGTGGTATTCATAAGGGATAGTGATCGGAAAGTCCAGGGTTGCTGCTCAGCTACTAGCTGTCGCCGATGGGAGCTTACTGTTGAAATGGCTGAAGATGTACAAATCCTTCCGGTCGTAGAACGTAACAAATAATGCCACGGAAAGCAAGGCTGTGGATGGTTCAGAAGTTGAAACGAGGTTCATTTAAGGCCTCAATGCAATGCAAGGAAGACGTTGATTCTCGATTTCGTGCACGCATGGACAAGGAGTGCCAGATGGGGATGAGGCTGCCAATGATGGTGGCTCGTGCACCACTCCCCCGGCTCTAGCGAGTCAGGTGAGAAATTCCTGACGTGAAGTAGTTACTGGGACTCGCTAATAAGCCACCGAGCCTAGATAGTTGGGTGGGGGGGCTAGCTAGCCTCACTTACTCACCGCGAGGCCATGCGGCAGCTATGGCCTAACAATAGCTTGCATTCCCGGGAATTTGTGTACATTGTCCGGCATTCTGGACGACTTGGCCAGTCGACAAGTGCCAGGGAGGCGAATTTCTCCTCTTGGATCGGCCGGCTCTCGTAATCGGTAGGAGAGAATCCTCCACACTAGACAGCAATGGCCAGAAGAGTGCCAGTGCCCAATGCACCTGTCAATGCCCACCGTCACAAAACGTCCTCTCATGGCAAGACTACAAAGCCTGGCCCAGCATCGATCACGTCAAAAAGATAGTCCCGGGAGCCGTTCCGTCTTGTTGTCCAAACAGATTCAACCAAAGCCTGCATTTTTGCAAGACACATAGGTGCTAAACTGAACATGGCAATGCTGTTCCATATGACTGTTGGCACGTCCGATATTTCTAAAGATGCCAGCAGGACCGGGAAAGCAATGTTGTGGAGACTTGCTGCAGAGCCCGTTATCGCTTGATATTGTAGGAAGGCGTGCAAAATACTTTTCGCCAGTGAAATTGCGGTGTCGTCTCCAGTTCCGAGTGGGTTCAAGATACGGTGAACAATAAGTAGTGCTGAATGTCGGTACATCTGTGCCTGCGTTTCCATTCTCAGGATCTCTTGGTTTGAAAAAGTTACAGTGAAGTTATGGGGTGTCTTAGGCGCCCACAAACGAAGCTTCTCTTCGATGGGCCCGACGGAAGAGGCCCTGACCTCGGAAGAAGCCCCATAGTTCTCTCGCTTTAATCTGTTGCTCACCACACACAGGTCGTAGAAAATGGGAAGTAGGGTTGTGCATATTCCAGCCAGTCGATCAACGACAGGATTGGCCCGTGGACGGAATCTCACCACAGGTATTTCTCGTCGAAGTAAGCACCATAGAGTGTCCCAAAATATAGGGCATATGGTTATGGGATCGTACGCTGGATTTCCCGAAAGTTCTTCATACCACGGCTGGGCAGATGACAGAGAATATCGCAGAAGCAACCAAGGGCTGTCGCAGTTGGTGAGGAAGTCGAAGGCTGCAAGAGTTTGCCCTAGAGATATTATGGCAAGAGCGTCTGAGAGACTATGAATTTTTGCAGTCCGCAGCTTTTGTACTGATGACGCTCCTTGCTCAACATCTAAGGTGTCTGACAAGAAAACGCAGTAACGAGCTCGTTGCATGGTCGCCGACATAGCCGAATAGATTTCCTGCACCAAGAGAGGAGCACACACATAGGTCTCCTGAATTGAGGCTCGAAATGCAGGGGCAAACGACGACCCGACCATGAAAAGATCATAATGTGCATAGAATTTGCCAATTAAGTGAGGCGAAGAATACAGGAGCTCTTCTGCATCTGCCAGTTGCCATGTGAGCAGACTCGGTATTGGAAGTCTCTTTTCATCCTCAGCCAGGCTATCCACTGATATTGTGGTCGCAGACGAAGACGAGTGATTCCAGATACGCCTCTTTGGAAGCTTGAAGTCATGCGGTGTCTCTTCGAGCTCGAAGACCTGAACCGAGCCGTTTGGGCCAAGTCGATTGGCCTTGGGGCGTCTTCCCAGGCGAACCAGTGCCCGCGAGGTGGTGCAGGAGAGGCCCCTAAGTTGACATCGGGAACAGCCCTCTGAAATGTTGATCCCAGAGTCGCATTGTTCTTTATATCGGTAGCATCGATCACATGCCTTCTGGCGACGCATTTGAGGAAATTACATTTGTCAAGAATGGATGAAGAGATAGTCAGGCGAGCATAATTCTAAGAGGTACCATCATGAAAGATGAATGGTACCTGCCGCTTGACTAGTCTAGCTAACTCGCTAGGTATATCTAAATGTTTCCCAGGCAAGCGCTAGGGAACCAAACAACATCAATTTGCCGAGGTGTAGGCTTAATTAATTTGGTCCCTTAGGGGCCACGATAAGCATGTGGCTTTTGCCGAGAGGCCTAGGGAGCCCATGAGAACACCCACATTTTTCGCCGTCCCCCTGTCAAGCACTCGTGCTTCACATACAATCCAAAAGCAAACTAGGCTTAGAAATCAAAGAACATCTCTATCTATCTGCAACTGGAAATAATAATTTGAAGGCACGAAATCTTTTACGCTGATCGATGGGTGAGAGCTAAATGCTAAGGATCTATGACGGAACTCAGCCTCCAACTCCACGCAATGAGCAACAACTCTGCTAAACGAGTGATGGTGTTTGACGAGCCTTGCTAATACTCTCCAAGGCTGTGCGAGTCATGGCCTCGATGAAGATGGAGAGGCGACGGTACTTGCTCGGAATAGCGCGAATACTGGATAGACCAAAATTCTACCACATCCTTGACAAGCTAAACGCTTAAGCAGGACACTAATCATGCGATCCATGCCCATACCTGATACAATAATCAGCGACATACCAATGATAAATCTAGACAATGTTCGAAGTGGGTTGCTCACCTTTCCCAGGATTGTTCTAGCTTCTGGAGAAGGCCACACTTGTGCATCGATAGCTGCCTTTCCAGTCCAAACGTCGGCATCTGCTGGATCAACAATCTTGGTCTTCTTGAAGATCTTCCAGAAGATGAACATGCCCAGATAGATCCTATAATGGGAGATCAGTACAGACAAGATCCGCAGTTCGGTCGAGATGGACGTACGGAAATCCGATATAGGTCGATATAAACGTCTCAACGTTCCAAGGCGTAAAGGAATAAAACCCATTGAACAGGGCGAGGATACCAAAATATACCATGGTTGCCCATGCCAAGTATGGTTGGAATGGTGATTTGAATGGTAAGTTGTCTCTGTTGACCCCTTGCTTCTTGAGAGCGGCATAAAATCGAAGGTAAGTAAGGCAAATAGTCAACCAGGATAACAGGGCAATGAGCGTGCCAATGTTTCCAAGCCAGATGAAGACCTTTTCGGGTCCGGCAGCACAGCTGAGATATGAAAGAGTGGTAAACGCGGCGGTGATTGCAACGGAGTAGTATGGCACGCCTCTGTCAACGATCAGCAAAATCGCGAAAAAGCATTGTGGAAGGTAGGCCCAGTTACCTTGTGGAACACTTCATGAAAATCTTTGGAGCCAGCCCTAGCTGAGCCATTGACATGAGATATCTAGACCCATTGTATAGACATGCATTGGCCGCGGATGAAGCCGAGGAGAGAATAACAGCGTTGATGATGGACGGAAGGGCCGATATTCCGGCAGTCTTGATCGCAATGACCCAAGGTGAACTTGCAGCTCCGGGAGCATCAGTTGCCAGTGCCGTCAAGAGTCCAATGTCATTATAAGGCACGAGAAGTCCAATAGCAAAAGGTCCTAGAAGGTAGAAGACAAGAATGCGCCAGAATACTCGCCGGACCGACTTGGGTAAATTTCTCCTTGGGTCTTGGGCCTCACCTGCGGCAATAACGACGGATTCTACTCCACCATATGTGTATGCAGCCATCACACAACCGAAGAAGACACCCAAAAAGCGACCGCTGTTTCCATCGGCGATGAATGGTTTCATCGCTCCGGGGTCGTTCCAATATCGGAATCCGATGCGATCGTGATTTGGCCCGCCTCCAAGGTCGAGGACGAGGGCAAGAATCAGGAGGCCAACGATGGTGATGACTTTGAGGCTGGCAAACCAAAATTCCGCTTCGCCATAAACTGAGACAGCGAAGGCGTTGAGGAAAATAATCACGACAATCACGATAGTGATCCACACGGCGGGCTGATTCAAGGTAAACCATTAATATGCCACACATTTTCCCCGAGTCTGCAGGGTACCTACATTGATACTGTCATTCCAGTATTGTATAATCACTGCGGCAGCCGCAATCTCAATGCATATGGTGATGGAATAGCCATACCACCCATTCCATCCGATGGCGAAGCCCAACGCTGGATCCACGTACCGAGACGCAAAAGTCGGCATGGCTCCGGGAACAGGCAACCACGTGGTCATCTCGCCGAGACATTGAATCTAACATAGATCAGATTGCCCCTGCCCCAGTAGAAACTACCCGTTAGGAGTAACTCACCATTCCAAACACAGCCGCGCCGGTAAACAAGAATCCCAGCAACATACTTAGAGGACCTGTCGCGGCCAATGCTCTTCCAATACCCAAGAATAATGCGGTCCCGATGGCGCCACCAAGGCCCATGAACTGGACATGTCGGGCTGTAAGTCTTGGAGATATTCAGCACTGGTAACTGGACCAATTAATTGTCAATACAGTAAGCCATGCACCTACCCTCGAGCCACATATCCATAAGACTGTGCGACCTTCTCGTCTCCGTAGAGCTCGGCTGCTTCTTCTATTTTCACGCCGGCTTTCTCAATTTGCTCGGGATCAGCGAAGGAGATCTGCTCAATATCTGGAGACGACTTTCCAGACATGGTGGGTCTCTCCCCTGCGTAATCGTTGTTTGTCCACGGAAGAGAGAAAGGAGCACTTAGAAAGGAGATGAACGTTGGACTTCTTAATTTCCGAAATATGGAAAGTTGAAGCATGCAATGATCAAACCTGGGGGTTCAGGGCCATATATCTACTTCACCTACCACTTCGACCATCGTCTGATATGCAGCGTCTTCGAAAAGGTAAGAATTTTGGCTGGTTGCATAGATAGTCACTACCTGCCGCTTGACATGGACGCATCGCGCGATCAACCAGTCTGAAATGACTTTCTGGAGGTGCTTTTCGAATGGTCTTTGTCGTCGTACACCAAAAAGTACTGTGTCTGTCGTGTGCCAGAATAAGATAAAGAGCACCCTGCAACAGATATTGGTCAACGCGCGTAAGTCCCTTCCATTTTTGGTAGTAAAGCACCGGTCGAAAGCCGAACCCTATCAATCGGTAAAGCCGTTCTTTACCCTTAAAAGCTCAGAACCTGGACAGCTATCGCACATTGATACGAGAGTTGAAGGACGAATGAGCGGGAAAATCACAGCCGAGGGATGGAGCAACTCCGCACGCGTTAGTCTTCGGCGCGGCGGCTTGGATAGTGTTCTAGAATCACCAGATCGAATAAGATGCTGCTAACTTCAGTTCGAAAAGCATGGAACAGTGTCAAAACACCATTGAAGTTGCTCAAGTCTTGGAATGGAACGACGTATGATGAAGCACGAACTTGAAAAAGCTGAGAGATTCTGCCAAGTCACGCTAGGATTTAGCGCCTCCTACGGTGGTGGAAGATGGAAGTGGAACGCAGCTGAGAAGGTGAAGTCACTGTTCGTTTCTTTCACCTTGCTTTTTTTTGGCTAAGAGAAAGGCGGCGTATATTGCGAGCTCCTCGATCAGACCCGTACGACCGCTAGATATAGCCAATACTCGTCTCTACAGCTTTCCTCGGCTCTGCTCCCTCTTCTCGAAAATAGAGACGAAGAGCTTCTCGACTCGCTTCATAGCCTCTTCTGATGTTTCTGCGCAAGTTAGCTACGCGTCCATCGTCTTTCGAGAAATACATACGATAGTGTACGACAAGTCGTTGATTCGCGATCTTCAGCCCATGTTCTGAAGCCATACTTATCAACTCATTCTTTGACACTCCAGCATCTTTGATGTCGAGAAAAACCATACACGTCTCGGTGGGACCAAGTAGCTTCCCTCCGGATCGAACCCACAGATCTGCAATACGCTTTGCCTTTCGATGACCCTGCGTCAGCAATGAATTCTTGCCGTCGACACCTTCTCCGAACGTGTCATGCACAGACACGCGAGCCATGGCAGTGATAACTCCAGCTTGATGCATTCCCCCCCCGATACTCTGCCTGACCTTTCTTGCCACAGCGATCGTTTGTTTGCTTCCTACAAGCATACTGCCAAGTGGAGCTCCGAGTCCTTTTGAGAAGCATAGGTTGACAGTGTCGAACTCGCGTGCATACTCTTCGAGCGTGCCGGCACCTGAAACGACGGCATCCCACAGACGAGCTCCGTCCAGATGCATTTTGACACCATTCTTGTGCGCAAATGCCGAAATCCTTCGGACCTCATCCAGCGGCATAATGAGTCCGTTCAAAGTATTTTCCAGCGCGATGACCCGTGTAGGAGCGAACTGGACGTACTCATCCAACACGATTTTTGCCTGGATATCCTCCAGAGTTAGGTATTTCCCATTGCGCGGTTCCACAGGCTGTATGCTCGCACCACTCAGGCTTGCCAGTCCCCCAGCCTCGTAGTGGATAATATGTCCGCGCGCGTCAGAGAGGACAGAGTACGGCGGTTGAGTGAGAAGCGCTCTCAACCCGATCTGATTACTCATTGTCCCCGACAGCATGAATATTGCATCCTCGTGTCCGGTGAGCTTTGCCATTTCGGCCTGGAAGCTCTCGGTCGTGGTGTCTTCGCGGTAGACATCGTCTTTCAATGTGGCATTCATTCCCGCCTCTAACATTGCTCTAGTAGGTACGGTCACGATATCACCTTTTGCGTGTTCTTCGTTAGCCCGAAGCTTCCACCCTCCAAAACTTGACTTACTCCGAAAATCGAATTCAGCAGGCGCGTGAACATCATCACCACTGGCCTCCATATCAGCAGAAATGATATCAAAAATCCTATTCAGATCCAAACTTGCAAAATGAGCAGCAGGAGAAGGAATCAGAAACGCAAACAAACAGTGAGGATGGCACTTAAACTTCCTTCAAGGCTTTCTCTAGTCTTTGCCGTAGCTTTAAGAGAGCTCTAATATCCAGGCATCCAACACAGGAATCCGATCAGCTCACCATCTTGATAGTCACCGACTTCTCGATCTCCACGCAACGGACCCATAGAATCCCACGGTATTCGAATACATACTCGTCATTTCTAACAAAGCTCCATGGGGGCTCCAGGACCGAGTCTCAAATCAGCTCTAGAGAAGAACAAGAGACCGAAAAAAAGAGAAGCGAATAACTCATAATAGGGCACGCCGTACTTACTGTCGAGTATTCCGACATGCTGCACACGCTTAGCCGAAAGTGGAAGAAAATGCCCGGTGGAGTTTACCCATAATCGTGCCCCAACTTTGCGTCGACAAATCAGAAATGCTAGAGAGACACTGTCAGATCAAGAATCATCATCGAAAGTTATTCAAATTCACCTCGGTACATATCATGATAAGCCGCGTTCGGTTGACCTACAACTGGAAACATATGTCCGGTCGTGATGCGCAGTGGAGACAGGAGTGACTCGGCCGAGGGAGGGAGCACCCAAACGTGCCCTGAAATGATATCGTGTGCCAAGCTGCAATGAGATGATATTTCTCACTCGGACGCTTCCGAGTCTTATTATTTCATCGGTGGAATGTAAGATCTTTCTGGCCTTTTTTTCTTTCATGCATCCACAATATGTCGAATATGAGGCCTACCAGATCTACGTCTGCGCGGCTATATCTGTTCGCTTTGAAGAGAGAAAAAAATCGTCCATCCTGCTCTACTTCCTGCAGGTGCCGCTGCTGAGAGATCCTGCCTTATCCCTCCGAGTTTGAAACATAATTCCCCAGAAGTCTTGTCCGGGTAGGAGAAGACGCTCCTCTTTCCATTGTTGGCAAATACTCATGATTTTGCGATTTCAATCTACCCCGTACTTCCAGGCCAAAGCCAAAGCCAAAGCCTGGGAAGTGAAGGTGCAAAAGAGTTGATGCTCCCCCTGACCAACCCAAATAACTTAGTGAGGTTCAATCGTGACAGTCCACGTCGAGAATGCAGATGAAGGACAGGTGTAGGTACTGTAAACCATTCCGGCTACCGTTCGGTCACCGGACCAAAGGTAAGTCAAGACAAAGAAAGAGAAGGGGAGCAAGGTGGAGAACCAAAAAGACGTTGATAGGAATAGGTCCAGGGAAGATGGAGGGCGGCGAGGAGCTATGGAGTAGAATGACTCAGGGGCAACACGAAGAAGAAGACGAGATTGCCATATGAGTGGGGGAGAGAGGATACCAGAACTATTCGGTGGAGGATGTAAGACCCCAGGATTGAGACACTTGCCGTGGTGATGCTAGTCGAGTTGAACTAAAGAGGACTGGGTTTGGGTGGTGTAATATGTGAAACTTCAAGGAAGGGGAATGGATTGCAACTTTTCTTGTCCGGGGGGATGAGCTCGTACTCGTGGAAGGTGCTAACCTTGGTTCGTCCAGTTACTGTGGCCTGGTCTATTGAGAAACTTGACGTGAGAAGGGAGACGGAAGTTGCAGCAGGGTATTATCATTTTTCTCTATTTCTCTTTATGTCCTTTGTCTTTCTGTTTTATCTATCTGGTTTATGAGGTTTGTATGGTATGGTATGGTATCGTCCCCCTTTAATGTTACAACATCTGAAAACCCTTCCCAGTACTGTAAGAAAAGTAGGTAGGTAGGTATTACAAGCGAACCCCCAATTATCCCAGGGGCTCATAATGGAGGGTCAACAATCTTTTCGTGGAAAACCTGGGATCTTCAAGTCCTGTCTGTCGTTCTTTCGATCGAGGTCGATCAAGGGCAGGACGGAATACAACTCAATATACAAGCCACTCAAGGCTCCTTAGTCAATTCCCTTGTCGACTCGGTCTCACTGCTGGTATGTGTACCATTGACCATGGTGCCGGGTACGGAGTCGTTTTCTTCGTCTTCTTGGCCCTCGTCGATGCCGTGGGTGGTGATGACGGTCTCCGTGGTCTTCATGATACCTTTTTCTTCATGAGGATGTCGTTGCTTTTTGCCGCCGCTGCGGAGGAAGTCGATGGCCTTCATCTCGAAGCCGGCGTCTTTCCCCTCTAGCTCGTCGTCCTCGTCATAGTGGCTATTGTTCCATCGCTTCTGGGCCTCAATGTCGCGCGATTCGCGACCACCGCCGCGTACCCAGGCAGTGTAGCCATTCTCTGGTGCGGGACTAGTAACGCCGTTGATGTGCAAGTCGTCAATGCTGTTGCGGTTTTGAGACTTGATTTGACTCTTCTTGGTATGGCTGTGACTACGTTTGTCGTTGGAGTATCCGTGCTTCTTGCTACGGTACCATGCACGGCCAACGCCCGTGCCGGGCTCGTCACCAGTGATGGTGTGTGGGCCACTGCTGCTGAGGTTATTGGGATCTGCGTGGTTGCTAGTTTGAGCAATTCTGGTGACGAGCTCAGCCATGGTCATTTCGATGTTGAGCTTCACAATGTAGGCGATGGGGTGAAATTGCATGTACACTGCGTCGTTGGGTAAACTCATCATGGCGATAATCAGGACCTGCGTCCCACGTCAGCATGAGGCCAAGATAGAGGGTAAAACGGATGACTCACATCCATGCTCAAGGAAACAACGATAATCGCGGCGTTAAAGTTGAACAGAGGCTTATATTTGGTCATGCCATTCGCCATCAGCTTGCTTTTGACGAGGTACAGGAAGTAAGCATTGAGGATTCCGTCGACAACGAGGTAGATTCCTTTCTCAATACGATCCCAGATAGCGTTGACGCGAATGTATTGATCATTGATCTGCAGTCGTGCAGGGAGCCAAATACAGTAGACGGTGATATTAATAGCGAGGATAAGGGCTGCGGTCCCCCACTTGATCCAAAAGAGCTTTCTCTTGTTGGTGATAAGGATGGCGAGTCGATTGATGATGATTTGAAGGAGGCATTGAATTTGGAGCACCCAGCAGGTCACTATGAATCAGAGGCGATGTCAGCCATCTGCAAGTGGTTAGGACAGTAGGGAGTGGACATACCAATACCGAAGAGGAGCCAGAAACTATCAAGGAGATCAGTCAGTCGAGAAATAGGCCTTTCTTCTAGGTGCCATACCTTATTTCAATGTAGCCGTTGAGGAAAAACCAAGCCAGAAAGCCGAAACCGCTTGAGGAAACCAACTCAATCCAGAGAAGAGCCGTATAGGTCGTCACTCGATTGGCACGCTGCCATACTGTGATTGTTTGTTTGGCGGCCTTGACACCCGTGAGAAAGCCAAACCCGAGTGTGAATCCCCATGTCAGGGAGACAATGCGGAGATCGGTCAAGGTGATAGGCTCTGCGTGATAGCGCTCGGGTACAAAGAGGCCAACCATTGCCACAAACGGTGGAGACTGCGTACAGAGAAAAAGGAACAACAGAGAAGACCGCTGGAGGCCGTAAATGAGAGACTGTACCTTTTCACAAAGAGAAGGAGATGGGGAGAACGCGAAGAGTTTGACAATATATAGGTTTGACACGAAGTTGTCCCTGGTTCAGGTACCCCAGCTCCATTGAATTCGAGACTCAATTCAGTATCAGAAATTTACCTCTCGCTAGCGGGACCATCGAATACATCCGCGTGGTCTCAAGCAGATGGTCTTCACAATCAAGAAGTGACTCTGGAGTACTAGCTCAGTCTGATAACAAACCTTTGTTAAAGATGACTCGACCTCAGCATCTCTTTGTGCCTGAAAGTTATAACAATAGCCCTTTTGGGTCGACCACTCGCTAGCCAATGGCGGAGATATTCCACTTTCCCGTGCGAGGGTTCGGGCACATGGAGCACAAACTGTGGCATGGCGGGCTGTTCAACGAGGGAAAGTTCACGTGGCCGAAGGTTATACCCGTACCAGTTGCAGCTTGTGTTGCAGGAAAAAGGGGTTCTAGAGTAAGACTTGTGACGCCTCGCGGGACAGGCAAGGGTGCTCGAGTCATGATCAAAGTTTCCATCACAGTGATAGTGAGAGACAGTTGGCGGACTAGTCAGGTTCGGGGACAAATCGATATGAAAAGAAGGACCTGGGAACTGGGGCCGCATTTTGCCAGAGAAACAATAGGCAGTGAAGGATGGGAAAATGCAGAACTGCAATGAGGAAGATGGAGCTGATGGAGTTCAAGGTTGGGGGAGTTTGGGGGAGGTGCATCTCGCTTGTTTGCCAAGCCTCAGGCGAATTTCAATTTTCCGAGTTTGGATCGACCGCGACTCAAAACTACTGCGACCTTTACCTTTATCACTATCGCTGCCAGATGCTAAGCTACGCGTCCTCGTAGCTGATGCTCAGGGCCTTTATCCGCAATGGGCTAAGTCAAAGCTCTAGGCATGTAAACTCGCAGCCTTTCCTCGTATCACGCCCACATTATGCCTGCCGATGGTTCAATGGAGACACCTCCCCGAAGGCACTACACCAGCTCGAGAAACCCCAGGGTGAATCCCCCGTCACCCACAACGATGGAAATCAGAGATCAGCGAACGTCGAACGCGAAAAGGCAAAACAAGACAAGAACACAAATGCTGCTCAGCATGGGAGGAGACGAGCCCTGTCAGGTCGACAGTTGATGAGACGTATAGAGCTACCCAAGGGATACCGTTCGCTCATGCGGGAAAAGATGTGGTCAGGGGCGCAACGCACAAAACACATCGATCCTAATCATAACGATTGGAGGAGGCTGATGAAGAGGGCCGCTCTCAGTACAGAAGTTCTCGAAGCAGAGTTGCGCTGGGTCGGCAAAAATACAGCTGCGCCTAGAGCTGTGTACAATATATTGAAGATCCTAATTGAAGAGAGAAGTATCAAACCGACATCAAGCTACTATGAGTCGTTTATTCTGGGCCAATGTCATCCGGAGTTTGGCTCCATTGAGAGTGTCAAGGTCATCCTCGAACAGATGGAACATGAGGGCATTCCCCTTGAAGCTTCCGTCCTTATTGCGGTTCTGACAGTCCTCTCGGTTCATCCTGACGAAAATTTGCGCAGCAGTATTCTCCTTCGACTCACGCAGCAACAATTTATATTCTCGGACAATCACGTGCACTTCAATATCCTCTGCCTCATTCGTGAAGGACAGCTTGAAGTGGCAACCATTGAGCTCGAGAAGCTATTTCAGAAAAGTCACCGCAATAGAGACATCCCGGACTGGTTGTGGACGATTTACATGCACGCCATCTGCGACGTCCGCAATGACTTCGACGCTCTTTTGCAACTGCTTTACAAACTCTCTGATTCCTGCTTTTTCTTCCCGCGTCCGACACTGCTCCATTTACTCCTCAAGGCCAGCAAGGCTGGAGAACTTCATGTAACCAAATTCATTTGGCATGGATTTGTGGAGTCAATGCATGTCATCCCTGACGAGGATCTGTGCTTGTCCGTGCTACGCGTTGCCGCAAAGGAGAAAGATCTGAAACTGGCGGAGTCGGTGGCAGTGGCGTTGGAGAGTGTATCCGGAAACAAAACAACCGATCCACCAAGAATACCTGAGGAGGACGAATCCGAGTTGGTTCCCGATTCGCTTGATCAACCGCATCTTGAGGCTTCTTCGGGATTAACGAGGAGCGAGCCTTTGACACCTGGGGATGCAACCACCACTGTCACGAAAGTAAAAGACTCAAACAGCCGCACACCCTCCCTGCCACCAATGTTCCTCGATCCTCCGGAATCTGGTTCAAACAGTCAACCAGTGTTGCCTGATATTGACCCTGAATTAGATCTCCCGACGTCTCCAAACCTGTCCGGAAGGCCACCTCCACCTCGAGCTCTCCCACCCGAAGCCCTGGCTCTCCTCAAAGAACTTGGCATCGCAGGCTATGATCCGGAGGAAAAGACCACAAGTCTCGTCGATGTAGGTCCCTACAGCCTTCCCGGTAACACAGAGAAAGGAATACAACGTCGTTACCAATGGACTCCACGTCGGAGAAGGAGGAACAAACCTGTGAAAGGGATCTTATATCCTTTATTCCGAGAAGAGGCAGGCCTGGCAGCGGCGAGGTTTGATCCAAGACTCGCGCTTATGAACGGGTGGGATTGGAAGAAGCACCTAGCCTCGAAGCGACTGAATCCTGGACGCGGGAAAGTATGAAACATCAAACTCTAGAGATCGACTCAGCGCTACTTGTGAGAGCGGTATCGTGATGATTGTCTTGCAGACACTAATGTCAAGAGTGTGTCAACCTATTTACTTATTTGAAGATTTGGGACACTCACTTGACACGGGTGTCTGCTGGATTAGTATCTTAGTACCGCCACTAAAGTATTATCTAGTCTGAGTATACGTCGAAAAACGTACTGTACTCTTACCTTCCGGTGTTCCGCGACCTTTCCTACGATGTATATTTATTTCCAAATTCTGTATAATATGCTTTTCAGCCTGGAGTTGGAGAAAACTCTCAGTGTCTCGAAGTACCAATTACCTCGGACAAAGCGACGGCCATCCGCCGCGCAAAGTCGCCTTCTCCAACCCTTGAGCAGCAAACAAAACGGACAGTGATATCGCGCTGAAAGGGAAGCCACTGTTCATTATGTTACACTGTGGCTGAATAATCCCCTCGACATTAAGTAACCATGTCATCGTCGATTCAGGTCTGTTCGTCCGTAAAACTCCACGATACACAATCCACAAGCAATTTTATGAAGAATTCGAATCTTTTTAATGCCTGGTCCAGGACCTTTATTGACCTTAGAGGGGACAGATCGATGGCGAAGCACAACCGCCTACGGACGCGGCAGCAGACTACGAAGACATGGACTTTTCAAGTTCGGCGGCGCGAAAAGCGACAAATATCAAATTATCCGAGTTCTACCCTTCCAGCGCCTTCCTCGACCTGGTTTCGACCTCGTCGCTCAACTACCGTGAATGCGCGCTACAGCAAATCATGGCTTTGATCGGACACGACCCGCACAATCTTCTCGACTCGGCCCTCGCGACGGCGCTGCACTTCGGCGCGACGGAGTCCGAGATCTCCAACGTGGTTTATCAGTCCAGTTCCAACTTCGGCCCGTCCAAGATCATCGCGATCCGGAGCCGAGTGGTGGAGATCCTGAAGGCGTTGCTGGGCGATACGCACCACGCGCTAAATAGCACGTACGTGGAGAAGGAGGTCAAGGTAGGTGATCACCAGACCGTAGTGAGGGATTCGAATCCAGCGGCGGCGGGGAAGGATGTCGTGCCGATCGTGCTCATTCATGCGCTTGCGCTCGATCGCAGGATGTGGGATGCCGTTTTTGCGAAGCTAGTCACCGAGGGCAAAGCGATTCGTGTCATTGCCTACGACATGCGCGGCCACGGCTACGCTGCACATGCGCCTTCTGCAACATCGCTCCCTCAACTTGCAACAGACCTGTATACTATCCTCACGGCGCTGAGAATCACCCGCGCCGACGTCTACGGCCAGTCCTACGGCGGCGCCGTTGCGCAATATTTTGCGCTACAATACCCCGAGGCCACGCGCTCACTGGGCCTCATAACCACGGCTGGAGAAGCGCAGCCCTCATGGATCACACGCGCAACGCGGGCTGAAGAAGCCGGTACTGTCGAGCCACTGGCACCGGAGACGATCATACGGTGGTTCACGCCACAAGCGATCGCACGCAATGAGTGGGGCGTGCGGTATGCACGCTCATGTCTGGAGAGAATCTCTGTGGCGGATTGGGCAGATGCGTGGCGGTGCATGAGCCAGTTGGATACGTTAGTGAAGCTGAGGGAGGGGCAGCTTAGAAAGTGCCCGGTGCTCTTGGTTTGTGGTGTGCAGGACGCGAGTACGGGTCCGCAGTGGATGGGAAGATTGAAGGAGGCGTGTGAAGCTAGCATAAGTAACGAGGGAGTTGTGGTCTACAAGGAAATCGATCCGGGAGTGCATATGATGGCGCTGGAACAGGGAGATGCCTTGACCAGGGAGATTTTGTCATTCAGAGACAGGATGGATGGATTGAGATGAGTGAATGTATCTGCATAGTGTTACTCTCCCTTACCTCCCACCTGCCTTGTGCCTGTTGTAGCTAAGGAACTCAGGCTGCTTCATTAGTGTCGTTCCTGCCCGAATTACTGGGCCTCGCGTAAAGGGCGACATACCCCGAAACCTAGTGAGCGCCTTCCCTGTCCCTGTACAAATTGACCTTCTCCCACGAAGCCTCATATGAAGAGTGTTGAACTAGGAAAGGCGTCGTGTGAGATGAAGCAAAGGGAAAATCTCTGCCAATGACAACTAGTAGGGTTCTTCCACCCACTAGGATCCAAACAGCAATCGGCCCTCCCGGATTTGTTATCCGACCACAGACGAGCACTATTCCGAGTCCCAGTAAACAAGACTACCGACTTCCGATATTTTCATTATTTTTCACGACATAGCTCTAATCTGTACCCTTCTGTTGTTCGCTCATTGTACCATTATTCATACTTCCACTAAGCCTACCTACAATAGCTAGGTAGATAAATGTCCCTAGTCCAACATGTCAGCTCGGTAGAAGGTATCGACCACGAACCGGAACCCGGCGATGCAGGCTTTGCAGACTCTGCCAGCTTATTTCGCCTCTCACGCCAGACCAGCAATGTCACGCTAAGAATTAGCTACGATCCGACTTCTTCTATTGTGTTTGGAGCTCCGCTAGATAAGAGTTCAAGCCATGTTGGAGGAGGTGGCGGCGGAGGTGCCCCGGACGGAGCAGAGAAGGCACCGGAACCTATTGCCGCATATGAAGTTTCGTGGTGGAAGAGGATAGGTGAGTGAGTTCTGAGGCAGGAAGTGTTTAGCTTTTCTCTGGCCCTGCTAGATTCGGAATTTTCCTTTGAGACCAGGACAAGTGCCAACTATCTTCCAAAGCTCAGATTGCGGTCGGCGTGGTATCATGTATGACCGCCTCGGGAATTGTGTTTGGCTTCGATGCCCTCAAGACCATTCTTGTGGGTGAGGGCGTGTATCGCGATCTATGTACACAAGAAGAGTTGAAGAATGAAGTCGCCCTGTGTTACATGCAGGATCAGAGGTAAGCAGCACTGCACATTGCATTTCCTACGTCGAATATGTTCAGGCGCAAATATGTTTGACACTATTCCGGGCTGTGAGTTGGCATTGACAAGAGAATGACAGATTGAACCTGACCTTTATCATCGCCTCCGTCACGACCAATATCTCGGCGCTCCTCGTGGGGAGCATCCTCGACCGCTACGGCCCGCGCGTATGTGGCATCATATCCTCGATTTTCCTAGCGCTCGGCGCCTTGATCATGGCCTTTGCATCGTCTCTGTTCCCCATCATGGACGGCTACATCATTGCTTCATTCCTGCTCGCGTTAGGCGGCACGTTCACATTTGTACCTACCTTCCACCTGGCGAACGCATTTCCACTCCAACAAGGGCTGATCCTTGCGCTCGTGACGGGCGCGTTCGACGCCTCAGCCAGCATCTTCCTGCTCTTTCGCGTCCTATACCAACAGTCGCCCTCGCTCTTTTCCACGCGCAACATATTTCTAGGCTACGCGCTCACAATCCCACCTTTCATACTACTCACCCAACTGTCCATCATGCCAGCCTCAAGCTACCAAACACGCGGATCGCTGACGGAGCAAATGAGCCACGCCCTCGATTCCAGCAACGACATCCACGACAGCGACGATGAGTTACCTCTGAGCGCGACGCAGATGATGCGCCTCCGCTCAGATCGCGCAGTGCAGCGGCGTATGAGCATCGCCAGCTTATCGTCGGTGCTCGGCACGCCGGCGCAACAGACGCAACAAGTGCAGAAAGAGCACGCGATCCGCGATTCCAGCGGCGTGTGGGGTGTGCTGCACGGCCTGCCAGCTTCCCAACAGCTGCGGTCGCCGTGGTTCATACTCATCACGCTCTTCACGATTCTGCAGATGGCGCGCTTCAACTTTTTCATTGCAACAATTTGGTCCCAATATACGTACCTCCTCAACTCGACACACCTTGCCGACCACGTGATCGAATTCTTCGACCTCGCCCTCCCACTCGGCGGCGTCGTGACAGTCCCCTTCATCGGCGCACTGCTTGACCACACCTCCACCGTCAGCGTTCTAAACCTGCTCGTCCTCCTCTCGACCATCATCGGTGTGTTGGGCGCCGTACCAACCCTCTGGGCCGCCTATGCCAACGTCACACTTTTCGTGCTCTTCCGCCCGCTGTACTACTCCGCGATCTCGGACTACGCGGCCAAAGTGTTCGGGTACGCGACGTTCGGCACTGTCTACGGCGCGATCATCTGCCTGAGCGGGTTGTTCACGTTCTCGCAGAGCCTGCTGCAGGCAATGCTGCATGATATCTGCGACGACGATCCCGAGCCGATCAACCTGGGCCTTGCGGCCGCGGGACTTATCATAGGTGTGGCGTTGGTCATGTACGTGGACGTTAAGGGCGGGGAGATCAAGCGGGCGAAGGCGGCTGGGACCGCGCAGGCCTCTGCCGCCGGCGCAAGTGCTGGGGGTTGGGATGAAACCTCGCGCCTACTGAACGCGTCGAGCCAGAGAGGTATCAGTGGTGGTGGCGGTGGTGCGTATGGAAGTGTCCGCAGCGTGATCAGCGCGGGCGATCTCTTCACCACCACCAACTTCGGTGCCAACACCGCTGGAGCACTACCTCCACTTGGCACAAGCCCTCATCCAAGCCCGAGTCCCAATCTGCTTGCAACCAGATTCGTCGACGATGACAGTCCTTCCGTGTTCGCAGGGGCAGGAGCCGGAACAGGCACGATCCCCTCTCAAGCTGCACTGGACCGCATGCGCCACACGCCCAGCCGCTCGCAGCTGCAGGCGTACAACGCACTCAATCAACTAAGTACGGTGAGGGAGACTGTGAGCGAGACGGATGATGATGACGAGGGGGAGGAGGGTTTGCAGGAAGATGGGGAGGGGGAGAGCGAATGAGATGTAGGCGGAGTGGAATAAGAAATCTTGTACAGTACATCGACGGAGAGAGTGTGTGCATACATAGGATATGGGTTCCATCGCATAACAGAACATAGAATAGCATAGCCAAGGCGATTCAAGAGCATTTTGTTGAAGTAAAATGTATAAATGTATAAATGACAATGGATACGGTACATATCTATAGCTATAGTAAGTAATAGGAAAGAAAAATGTGCATAGCAGATAATTTAGTCGACTCCAGCGAAAAAGGCAGAGCGAAGCCACCCTTTTGTCTCCCCGTCTCTCTTTACAAGTGAAGGGCCATCCCCATAATCTGGGAGCATAGTTTTAAAAAACCGAGACTCGCACTGCTTTTCGTGTATCAAACGAATGAAGTAAAATTAAAGAACGAATTTCTTGGGGGTATATATAGAAAAACACTACGATCAATACACATACACATACACATACACATAACATGAAGCCGCCGCTTGCTTTTTTGGCGTTTCCTTCCTAGGTCGTTTAGAAATATCAACAGACCGGACAAGTACTTTCATTACTCTTTTGCCTTTTCCTCCACATAAAAGTTCCATCTTTGGCGGTTCTGGTTCGGGTTCGATGAAACCATGACATGACATACTTTGCCCCCCGAGGACCACTGGCTGTACAGTAGTAAGTCGGAGGGAGGGGGCCCTGGCTGGGGCCGGGACTGGGGTTCGTATTGATACACGTGACAAAAAAGGGGACATTAAAAAATATCTAACAACCACCCTGCCCGTATCATATCATTTCTGATACAGGAGTCAGATTCATCGAGCGTGCGGCCCCAGCGAGAAATCAAAGCCCTGAGGCTGGCCCTGGCTTTGGGCGGGCTGCGGACTCCTCGCTCTGCCCCTGTCACCCAGCCCAACATCGCCCTCTTCAAGATCTTCCTCACCCTGGGCACGATAGCTGACGACTCTCTTGCCGGCATCCAAGCTGACGACGATATCCGCGCGGGTATCGTCGCTGCCGAGGACGCGATGGTTCATGCTGCGCCTGGCTGGCCCCGAGAGGCCCGAGAGGCCCGCGAGAGCAGGCGTCGTGCGATCGGGCCGGGGGGCGCGCGAACTGAAGGCCGAGATGGTTTCTTGCCACAACGCCTTGCAAGCCGGTAGGGACGTGACGATATAAATGACGGTGTTCCAGAAGCCCTGCAGTGGCAGGACCAGGCCCGACGCAAAGTCCAGTCCGAAGACCGAGTCGTCGGGCCGCACGAGCGTATACACGCGATTGATGGTCGAGGGGACCCTAGGGGGAAATGTTAGATGGAAGGGATGGAAAAGGGATACAGCAAAGGGGGGGTCGGCGTACCATGTACACAGCAAAGCGATGAAAAACAACATGGCCGTCTTGCAATAACTCAACGTGGCCTTATTCGCATCCATGGTGCGGACCTGCGGCCTCTCGACAACGACATTCGTATTCGTCTCCGTAAACGCCGTTTCGTTCATCGACTGGAATCTCGTGTGGCTGGGACTGGTCGGCGAATTGGCACCGCTATAGTACGTGTTTCGTGGCGACGTGTGCGGCACCTGGCTGCTGATGGTGACTTCGTAGGTCTTCTGGGTAGACTGCGGAGTCATTGGTGACATGGGCGACATGGGGATCTGTTTCGAATATCCGCCGTTGGTAGATGGGACTTCTGTGGTTTTGCTTTCGCTGCGGCCGAGGGAAATGAGTTGTTTGCGCCATCGGAAAACCACAATGCCGACTTTGATGTAGATGAAGATAGTGACGAGGATGATAAGCCAGACAGGGCCGTAAAAGGTTGCGATGCGAAGTGCGTTCCATTTGGTGGTGACCCAGCACCAGAGCTGTTCACAGCTTGTTAGCGGTTTGGAGTTGTAGAGGGAGTGCGATTTCAATGTGCTACGTACTACCGCGTCTCCGTATACCTTGCCCCTGTCCGGCGTCTGGATGAAAAGAAAGACAACTGCTGGAACGAAAGGAATGCCGTAACACGCTCCAAGGTACCGCCATTCCAGTCCTCGAAGTTCTGCCGCGTCGTACTGTCGGAAAAAGGAAAGATATACGTTGCAAGCCATAGCGAAAGTCCATAGCGCATCAGCTGGCAGAAACCTGGACAAAGATAGACGCTTCGTGTGAGTAAACGAGACGCAGCCAGAACAGAGCCGATAAACAAGCATACCAGTGAATCAAAAGGCCTTGAAACTGGCATAATGGCGTTGTCACTCCAGCGACAATACCGGATCTTGCGATCAGAGTAGCCACGTTGGCGAATAAATTCCCCCATGCCGCATAGAACACTAGTCGATTGATAGGCTTTCGAAACCTGCTGTCACATAGAAAGGTGGTGATGATGAAGCATGCGCCGACGACGGAAAACACTGAAGTCACCCGCTCAGCTGTCTCGATAGACTGGTGTTGAGAGTCTGCGATGGCCATGGCTGATTTGGCAGGTCGTTCAACTGGCGCAGGTTCTTTCTAGCTGCCACCACCAGACGCGCATGCCGGTCCAAAATTCAAAAAAGAAACAGAAGACAAGGTCCAGCGAGTCATGAGACTTTGGGATTGATTTGCGGGGGAGAAGCAAGCATTGATATGCAAAGACGAAGCTGAACACACTTTCTGGGACTTTTCCCCATCCCCGGTCAGAACGTACTACCACGAGGACGAGGGATGGCTATTGGCTCAAGGAAGGAGAGAGAGGCAGGTTGCGCCTCCGCTCCATCATGACAGTAGTGCCCGGTTTAACTCATTTTTCTTCACGAATTAAATTCGATGACCGGGGTCCCCTTCAAGGTTAGCAACTTGTGAGGTCGATTCGTGTTAGGGTTGCAGAGGGAGGCAACACAGAGAGACTTCGTGCCGGGGTTGAATCTGGGGCAGATGCATAATGGGATTCAAGGTTGGACATTGATGGTGCCAGGTTGAAACGGCTAGAGCGTGTCGGGGATGCGCCATCCGCTTGTGCGTCGGGGCAGTGGATCTTCCGCTTTGCAGCGACTATCTAGTACCTCTTCTGTACAAGTGTATGGAACCAGGAACAACGCTATCGTGATGCTAGCGTCGACATGGTACCTTGGTTAGCGTCACAGAGGAGCCGTTGGAAAAATTGAGCCATGGATGTGGATTCCCTGGCACCTTTGTCGAAGGCGACCGCGTAAGATTTTCCAAAAGCAAACTATTATCGGGACGCCGGCAAGCGGATTGAAAGATGCTTGTTCAACACAATCTGGGTTACTCAAAGGGTAAGTAAGAATTTGTGATCGTCGAATGGCAGGCTGGATTCAGTCGATAGCTGAATAAATGATCGTCGAGAAAACGTTGATGTGCCACCCAGGGTATGATGCAGGTCGTACGGAGGACTGTACAGAAGCAGAGCTAGATTCCAAGCCATCTTCTGTAGTACCTTGGAATTAAGACAACCGGGACTTTTGAATACGAGAAGAAAAGTTGAAGCCGTCGAATTCTTCCCTCTAGGCGAAGTGGTTGAACATCGGAACACGGCGTCTGGAACCTTGGCCTGCTCGAGACAAGTCCCACGATTTCGATCTGGGTGATGCTGAAGATTCCAAGGGGTTCGCTTCGAGAGTCCAATGTTCTGAGGGGCCGAGATTGTCCCAGTAGCTGTTTGTGCTAGTTATGCTAGGTCGTAGGTCGGGACGGTTACCCCAGATTGAGGAGAAGGACGGCCTTGGGCGGTGAGCTACTGCAGGGACGAGACTGGCACACCCAGACCAAGCTAGGGTTGAATGAGGACACACACAAGTGACAAAGTCCTGCTGACAATCCGTATCACATTTGGGAGGTATGTTGTATCGAGTATGGCGTGGAGTCATTCATCCAATTTTCGCCTCGACTGGTGTGTTGGTTCCATTGATTCCTTAACGACCGAAGGCGAGCGACGGTGGGAACTTTGAAATGCGTAGCAATGTGTCATAGGAACAGCGATTCGTGTGCTAGGTGTCCACCGAACACATTCCCCTTTGGTACCGAGAAAAGTACTGTTAGATAGAGTTCGAGGTTGAAATACTAACACCAACATGGCCTTCACCCGGGGAATCGGGTCTTCACGAGAGAAGATCAGCCCCCAATTCTCCAATTGGTATCTAAGATGGTTCGATAATCACTGATCAGCGAAACCTATTGTGTCGTACCCGTACGGGATTCAAACTGAATACACGAGTCGTGTTCCTTAGTTTGGGCAAAACCGCCGAGAGGCGAAAATGGCTCCTCGTAGGTATGCGAACACCTAGGATACTAGGCAGTATGCATGTGCCTGTCTTTTCGAGTCGCATTGCATCCCATATGCAAGACTAACCAGAACGTCACAAACCCGGCCGATACGTGCTCTACCACACCAATATGCAACGAGCAGATCCGCCAGGGGGAAGGAAGTTACGTTGGGGGACCGGAAACATACATTGGAGGGGTTGAAGTTGCCCGGGGTGAAATTTGTGTCACGTCCGCAACTGCGAGCATAGACGAGAACAAAATGACGCGGCACGCGACAGACAATTCATCCTGGACCTACTTCCTTCGGTCAAGGGGGGGAAATTCCAATAAGCCCGTCGATTGGGCAAAAGAGAGGCAGCAATCCAACGTTGGAAGCGAATGCACTCTAGCACTCTAGCACTCTAGCACTCTAGCAAGTCCAGGGACAAGGGGCGACATTGGATACATTTTGCTCGTGCCATTTGGTCGAAATCAAGTAGAGTGGTATGTAATATTGTACCGCGCTCGAGTCGGAAGGTACCAACAGCGAGAGGCGAAACCTGAGGCGAAGAAGGCGAAGATTAGCAACTTCGAATACCGGCTAAAGTGGAAGGATGTCGTCTAGGTGGTGGTAGTAACTAGGGTTCCTGATCGGGTAGTCTTGAACGAAGAGACGTTTGATCGTAGTGGTCGTTGCTTCAAAGAGAATCAATTGCGCGTGCTGTTTATTTCCCACAGCCCGGATCTATCGAGTCACTGGGTGTGAGAATGGAACAGCATCCCAGGCACTTCAGGCCCCAGGAACCGACGATCATGTTGAATGTCTTCCCCGAGAAAGCCCGCCCACGACCGCTCGCGATATGGATTATTCGGGCTCCATATTGTGCTTATAGGGGATAATTCCGCCTGGGGCCCCTGTCTACGGGTATTATGCATGGCTAACAATGCCTTCCTAACATCCCTGACCCTAACAAATCTCCAGCGACCCTTTGCCAGAATAGGGAGACCATTGGGTGGATATATTACCAGAATCGATTTGAGCCTTTGAGCCTCTTTGAGTTTTGGCCTCTCCCAGCAAAAGAAGCCACCGAAAAAGGGTACTTTTAAGCTCAAGCTCATAGTTTTGGAGGGGAGTGACGGGTTATGGACATAAGGGTGTGTACCCTGTGTATCTAGATACGTACTCGTACCCCCGTAGTTGGGCAGCAAACCACTTTCAGACGTCGAGATCTTCAGATTACGCAGGCACGACAAGATCGACATCAAGCCAGAAAAGCAAGAACTGATTTACCTTGCATGAAAAATATGAAAGAGGCGCACCTGGAAGTTCCGCCGCTGGCTCACTGCGACATTGCCAGTGGCGGCGAGTGGGCTGGCTGGCTCGTTCTCACAGCCTCGGACTTACTGAAGCCGCCCCTTCCAGAAAGTGATTGGAGCCTCCGGGCTATGCCTATTTGCGCCCGTTGCATGTGAGCCCGAGGCCCAAAAATTGGGCGTGGGCTTGCGTGGGCTTTAGGTGCCCCTCTTTAACTGTGGATGCCCCCTGGATCCTTGATGGGTAATGAGAGGGAAGAGCCTCTTTAGCCGGTCCAAACTCAGGAGGCGTACCCGGAGTTATTTTCCTAGCTAAAAGTGCCCACTCAAAGGCCCTGGTCCATCAGCCTGCCCTGTCAAGTGCTTGTCTAGTTTACCAATAGATCTCACTCGAGACGACAACGTATTCGCACGAGCACACTCGTAGACGCGTCTTCTTTCATGTGTCAAAGCAAAACAACACCGCGACACTCCGAGTCGGTATGCAGTACCCAAAAGACCCCATTGATCAACAGGAGCCCAAATCCCTCAGAATCCTTCCTTGGGGAAAAATCCCATTAAAATTGAAGATCTCAGTGACGCTATGAAATGCCAACTTCCCATGCTATTCATGACGAGATTGCTGCGAGAGAAAGGGATCAAATTCCTGTGCGTATGCGTAGTGCGTGCGCGTGTTTAGTGTCTAGTAGTTACCAGTCTGGGAGCTGAAGAAGCGTGAATAGAAAGGACAAGGACACATTGGCCAAGTCGTAGCCCCCAAGTTGAATATCAGCCCACAAAACCCCTCCAGTGTACCAGTACGGGCACCATGCATGTGCCCATCGTTCATCCCATCCAAAAAAAAGACGCCATCGCTTTGAGACCCTTGTTCATTCAATTCAATGCATTCATTTATCCATCATCGATTTCCCTTGAAGATCATTCCCTTCAAAATGGTTCCAGGTGCTCGCAGGTAGGATGCCTGAACCCAATGCCTACCCAAATCGAAAGCCGTGAAAGAGGTTACCCCGTAATGACTCGATCATTCCTATGCCTTCGCACAAGACCGCAAGTGCCGAGGGGAGATACCGAAGAAAAAGGAGCTTCACGATCGTCGCTTTCCGGAGTCTGGCTTGGTATTGTACTTTGGCATCTTCTCGTATGCGTTGGGACTCGGCTTCCTCTTCTTGCCCTTCCCATGGCCGTGCTCACAATCATCTCCATGTATGTGTGAATGATCATGGTTATGCTTCCTCCCCCTGCGATTTGCACTCATCCTAGCACCGCCATCGTCCGGGCTGTCACTACCACTTGCGCCACTGTCGGAGTCGCTAGAGCTGTCATCTTCACTCGAGGATTCGCCAAACTCGCGGGTTTTGTGGTATATGCAGCACACTTTGCTCGATTTTCTCCCTAGGCCTTCGTTGTCGACCACATCTTCCGCCCATGTGATTCTTCTTCGGGGAGCAGTGCTTGGTCCACCAGAGGCGTCGTGGTGTCCTCGAAGGCGCAGGACGAGAGGGTCTGGTGATGGAGAACGTGAAGATGCTGTATCTTCGGGGGTGATTGTCTGAGTGGCTGAGCCCGCTGCAAGACGTCTCTGGCCGGCTTGTCCTGGAGCAAGGTGTCTTCCTCCACTCGATCTGACCGAGTTCTGGGGCATGTTCAATGTCGAATGTGGGTTGGGCGAGGCCGGGGCTGTGATAATGGGTGTGGACATGGCTGGTGTTGAAATCCAGTCCTGTCTTCTACTAAATTGCAAACTAGCGCGGCGTTGAAGCAGTGTCGGGGTCGGTGTGGGACAAAGAAAGACGATAGTTGGAATGACAAAGTACACTGGAGCCACAAGACGATAGAGATGGAAGTCTTGTAGAATGGAGGCAGTGACAAAGTGGTGCAAGCGCAGGTGAATATACAAGCAGATGATGAGCGAGAAACAAAAAACATGAAGCACGAGACTCGCCGCTGGACGGTGGGGTGATATATGGAGATTCGTTGGTGGTTGCCAGTGACTCGCTTGCAGATGACGTTCGCGCCGTCACGTGGGCGGGCGGCTCGATCCTTTCCTCTGCCTTTCCTCTTCCACCGCTCGCCTGGTCCTTGCATTCCTGGCATTCTCACACACCCACATGCACCGCTGACTCCATCCTTCGTGTCTGTGGTATGAGACCCTCGGAACCCTGCATACGTTTATTGAACACATGATACACAAATCTCTCCTTCTGGACCATCTCCTGCACGTTCAGTCCAGATCCAGACCTCATGTCCAGTCAGGTTCGGATGGCGCTGAAAATCTGAGCTCACCGTCACAAATGCGGAAGGCCGGTCTGGGAACAGAACCGCAAGACGAAGATTGTCTGGATCATTGTTGTTTTCTACATCTCAAGCTCATTCGTGCTTCTCGCTCTTCTCGCTCTCCAATCTCTCGTATTTCTGGACCCTGTCCAACCTTCTTCGGCTCAACTTGTCTGATCTATCATGTCTAACGGGAGCACCCCCCTTCTCAACTCAGCCCGTAACTCAGCTGACGATGGTGCACTCCGCGGTGGCATTGCAGAAATCTCCCTGCCTGCTTTTTGGTATCATAACAAAAAAACACATTGCATGCATTCATCGTCCTGCTGTCCTAGCCTCAGTAGAATAGCCAGCCACTTTGAAAGTTGTCTGCAGCCGTATCCTTTTCCATCGCATAATGCTCAACAGAAGACCCTCCAGCTGGGGGTTCTTCTGACGTTCGAATTGCAAATTCCGTCCTCAATTCTTCTTCGAGTCACAGCTCATCATCTCCGTCCAGGTCAGCTGGCTTGATCAACCCACCAACCTTAAGTCCTCGCTCACGTTCCGCCTCTGCAAGTGCCTTCTTTTCTTGTTCACGTTCTTCCGCAAACAATTCCGCGTTATCTCCGGCAAATTCTTTCAGAGAAATCAAGAAGTCCCGGACATGAGTCTTGAATTTATTGGCGTCTTCGTTCAGTGTGAACAGCCCAGTAACAAAATGTTGAACTTGAATCTCCTTTAAGTTGGGGAATGCGCGCTGTAGAAGATTCGAGGTGAATTCGCTGACGTATTGCTTGTTGGATGTGCCGGGTGCCGCCTGATCTGGCTGGTACAATGGTAGCGAGATCTTGTTGTTTTCCACAAGCTGGAACATCCGTGCCAACAACATACACTGTGACTTGAATCCTGCCTTGTGGTCCGAATCGGTCAGGACGAAGAACACGTCCTGAAGTATTGAGATGTAGAATTGTTGGAAGAACATGCCTCCAGTTTGCGCATCCGCTTCGCCCATATTATTGATCAATTCCAAGCACATCGTCAACCCAGTGTTCTCAACTTCTCGGTTGTCGTGTTTACTGGCCCACATGCATGAGTCAATCACAAACTTGAACTGTCGGCCGTCCAGTTTGAGCAGCGCAGGGAAGCAGAAGAGATTGATGGCCTGGAGCAATTTGAAAAATTCGACTCGGAATTCAGGATACTCGTGGAAGTCTTTGTTGATCATTTCGAGCGTACATTCGAAAATGGCATCCATAATTGGGCCAATCTTGTCGTCCATGAGGTTCTGGAGAAAAGGAGTTAGCATGTGTAACACGAAGTATCAAAGAGTCTCTGACCAAATGCCGAGATCTTTTTGGGGTCCAACGTACGTGTAGCTTATGGATGATCGTAGTTGTCACACTCAATACCTCAGCATCTCGGGCATCAGGAACATTGCGTTGATAGTCGAGCAAAATCGCGTCGAGGAGCGGCGGTACCATGCTCTCATTGACCATGGGTAGATCATCCGCCTTTTGCACATAAATGTCCACCAATTTCAAGATCTCCTTCTTGATAGTTCGCAGACCTCGCACTTTGGGGGTTTTGGTTTGGACGTTACCTGTGACAGAGTTAGTAGAAGTTGATATACCGTTGTGCCTAAACTTACCTCCAGAAGCCACAGCATCCGAAATCAATTGACTTGAGGCCCGATACATGTTGAGCATGTCGTGGTAGATGCGTCCGATTTGAGAATAGAAGTAACTCCCAATTGAGGAACAGGCCGCTACGTTGGTCTTCATAATGTTTCCAACAACCTTGATAATTTCAGGGTCATGAAGAATCGCCGGGTCGGCATTCGCTCGTTCGATGACATTGTCCCAAGCTTGATTTGGATAGGACATCAGATCGCTAATCAGTCGGTCCTGAACACTCTTCTGACCTTGGGCGGAGATCATGTAGCCACAGGCTTCGTAGAAGGTGTGGACTTGTTGGGGAGTGAGATCACATGTGATCTTCCGCATGTTTCGTACAATCTCGTCGATGAAAGGCTCGCTCTCGCCAGGCTGTAGAGCAACGAAATGGCGCTTACATTTGTTGGCGATTTTGATGAATGTATCGCAAGCCATGTCCTGAACACCTTCGTGTGTCTCATGCATGAATTCGAACAGTTTATTGACCACCGTTTTCAGGAATTTCCAATGTGCCTTCAAGAATCGTGGGTACTGACCCACGATGTACATGATGTTGCTGGCGACTACAGCTTTGTTGTCCTTGCCGCGCTTCATCTCAGTCAAGCCTAGAAGGTCCTTGATCACAGTAACCAAGAATCGCTTCTCGGTCTCTTCTGACATGGCGCCAGATATCGATCCGATGGCCCAACAGAGAGTATTGCAATTATTCCAAGACCATTCGGTACCATCAACTTGTCGTTGAAGTTTGTCTGACATGATATTCTCCGTATCCACGACATCCAGATGGGTCAGGTACACTAGACATTCACGAGTGGTCTTGTAAAGTTGAATGGTATCACTTTCTTTGACAAACTCTCGAACAATTTCGCCCTCGTCGTTCTCGACGATCAAGACTTCTTCAGGCCGTACCATCTTCTCGACCATGACTTGCCTCAAGCTCGATAGAATCTGGGAATACTTGTGTTTGCGTAAGGGATAGTTGGCCAGTGTGCTGGGATGCGGTGCACCGCCATTGGCGAGACCACTGACACCCATATTCACGAGCGGATTGAGTTCTGTGATCGGAAGTTGCTGCATTTCCTCGTAGAGCTCTTGGACCAATTTGTTCCAGTATTCCAAACAGATCTTGAAGATCTCTCTATCATCAATCAAACTGATTTTGATCAAGTAGAAATGACCGTGCAGAAGATAGTCGTGGTTAGGCAGTCTCTCAATGGCTTGGAGATGCGCGGAAAAGTAGTTGGTGAGGAAGATTGCAAGATTGAGAATGTATTCCTGCTCTCTTGACTTGGCTTTGGCATAGGCATCGCGGAAATCGGTCTCGAGGGGTAGGGTTCGGGCAACAACGGTCAATGTTTCTGTGAACATCTGGACGAGTTTCTCGTCGTATTGAAATTGCTGGCCTAGCTGCAAGCCTCCGATCTCAGTCAGGCATTTGAGAGTGATGTTACGGAACTCGTCGACCTCGAGAAATCTGGTAACGAGAGTATTGATGAGGTCGGTTTCGAAGATGAAGCCTAGAGGAATCCAATTCAAAAAGCGCAGTAAGGTCTCAAGAGTTGCTCTGACCAAACTTATGGAATTGGCAGTTGTGAGCACCTCGTTGCACAGCTGGAAGATGGATGAGAATTCGGCGCACATGGTGGTCTTGAGATTTTTGGCCTTTGTGGATGTCATCTGATCTTGTGAAAAGTCGAAAACTTCCTCCGATAGCAAACGCAGGATGGTCATGTTGTTTTCGCAGACAGAGAGTCCGGTGTGGCAGGCGGAGATGATCTCGTTGATGAAGGTAGGCCAATTGTGAGGCCATTCTTGCTTGAGGATGGTGACTAGGGTCAGATCGAGCTTGTTGAGAAAGAGTTTGTTCGCTTTTAGGGATTCTTCGGTCTCTGAGGCTGAGAGGATCTGGTTGACGACGAAATTGCGGATGCCCAAACATTGATCTCGAGGGAGAACCTTCCATCGGGTATTGACAACATCATCCAGCACCTGTAATCCGAGATATTTTGTGGCCACGTAACTGGCATCTTGTAATATTCTGTCCACCATCAACCAGGCATCGGGGTTTGATTTGAACTCGTTCAGTTTCTGTTGGGCTTGTTTTTGGACCTCGCCATGGCCTTCCTGGAAGGCTTTGACGGTCACGTCAAGCTCAGCGACAGTGACCGACATCGTTAGGAATGGGGGGATACAACAGGACAAGTCGCTCGAGGAGCGCGAGGATGAGGGAGTGGTGTACCAGTAGGTGGCGGGGTCAAGCAAGATTGAGCCTTGATCGAGATGTCTAAAGTATGATAGGCGGAATAGGCAGATTTGATGGAGTGGGCGGTCGCTTGGGCGGCTAAATGGCGATGAGGAAGGAAGGAAGCAGAGATGGAAATCGAGGAGTTGGTGGAAAGAGATAATATGGGCTGGCGCGCAGTCGCAGTCGGTCACAACATAAGGGAACGTCGAGGTGCGGTACGTATTATACTGGCTGCAATGCACTATGAAATTATGGTGAAGTGCAGTCACAGTCGCTCGGTCATTCAGTTCACGCGTGAACTTACCGCGGGCGTGGCCCCAATGCGCAATGCACCAGTCATAGCAGGCTGCACCAGGCGGCCACTTGGGAATCACTACAACAAACAACATCAATTATTAATCCTTGTCAACAGAGTCATCCTCGCCGCTATCGGCTCACTGTCCATCTACATATCTAAGTATACAAGGACGAGGGTATCTCAGTTTTTCCATCTCATCGGCGAGGCTATGCACCTAACATCACAACACAGTTATCTGCATTGTTATCTTACCTACCCGTCCTTAACAGACCTCAAACAAGATACGAGCTTCACCAATGCTGCATTCCAATATTTGATCACCTGACATTTTCCATTCTGCTAGTTATAGAGGTACGTACTGCTAGTATCTACTAAGACGATACTCAAACTTAACTTACCTTCCAAGTCGCTCTTACAACATTTTCATCCTTCTAGTCTTCACCTCCACCGCCTCACCGATGAACTCCATGTCGAATTCTCCTCTGCACATTGGGCAGGAGCTATTACGTCCCCGAGCGATTTGGCTGAAACCCCACTGAAGAAGGCAGTCCACGTGGAATGTCTTACCGCAGCACTTCGTGGAAACCCACTGGGCCTCGTCGCCTGTCTCCTTCTTGCAACGATCATATGGACCGTGTTCTGGGGCATCATCCAAATCGAGATCTTCCTGGCATACTGGACACATGGGATCCCGTATGTCCTGTTGCGACGACAGAGACAGCTGCTGTTCACCGTCCAGTCTCTTCAAAAGTTTCGAGAACGTCTGTTTGAGATCCGACGTGTTAGCAAAACGTGTTACATTCTGGAGTTTACTTCGTTCACACGCACGCGCGAATCGGGAAAGGTAGGCGTTGGATTTGTCTGCATCCTTTGTGGTTAGTATTTCGGTCTCTTCGCTGTACAAGTATGTTTCCGCTTGAGAGATCGCATCCCGAAGTCGCACGAGGCCTTGTTTGAAACGGTTGTACTGCTCAAGGTCAGCCGGGAGTTCATCACTCTCGAGTTCATCAGGACTGGGAAGGGTCTGCTCAAGTTCATCGGCCGTCAGACACTCTCTCAGTGCCTTGACTACCTGCTCTCTTTCCGGATTTTCGGGCAATCTTGCAGAATCGGCATTGGTGGCTATGTCCAGATATCGGTATCCCATCTCATCAAGCACGTTACCAATCACGATCAAGTCGATCATGAAATCCCGTGCTTCGTCAAGGTCGTCCTCGTCATAGACATCTGAGCTGTCCCTCGTTTCAGGTATGCAGTTACAAGGGAGGTCGGCCTCGACCCACAACGGCAATTTGCCTGCCTGCTGCTCTATTCTCGGTTCGTTGACCCAATCGGCCGGTAAATCCTTGAATTGAATGGCTAGGTAGGGAAGCAGCTGACGCACTCGTTGAAGGTCCAGCCTCGAGGTACGCATCTTGGACCGCCCAATGTGCAATCGTGACTTTCCATCGCTGGCCTCGGGGACACTCTTTTGCATCCAATAGATGGACATGGTAAGATCCTCCCCATCGGTTCTATAGTATGAAAATATGGCGTGGATGAACTTGAGGAGGATGGCATCTCGGTCACGCCCAGACAATGGGCCGCGGATTGAGGTGCCATAGTCTGAAACGAATCGCTTTCTAGCATATGTACTCACGGGTTGCTTGAGTTGGTCAATAAGGACGGCCAGGCTAGACATCTGAGAGTCACTCATGGTGGATTTTCAATGGCTGATCTAGTGTTTGTTGTGTTTGATTAGGTATGTATGATTCAATGTGTGGTTGATCCGAGGTGTATTTTGTTGGAAGTCAAGAGTCGAATCAAGAAGAGACACTTCCAGGAATTTAAAGCACAGGGGTTGTTTGTTGACAAAGAGAGCCGGGCTGTTTTGTTTCTGTCTTGGGCGCATTGATGGACCTGGATATGGAAGAGATTGAAAGAAAGACTCTTTTTTAAGTTACAAAGACTGCTTGTCGGTCGTGTCAAAGGAAGTTGGACGAGAGACAAGAGCCTACGACCAGCTTCGCTGGGGATTATTCAAGCGTATGTCGGTGAGTACGTGAAACATTTAATATTTGATTCAAGAGTACCTAGGTAGGTACACGAAGTATGTATATGTAAACTTGGTTTATGCGGTATCATCAAAGCATGCAACACAGAATACCTCTACCTTTAAAACGGATCTTCAGTCCGTGCCAACGCCAGTGGTGTGGTCGGCCTGCCGTATCTCTCTCTCTTCGCTCTCTTTGCGATATTTCTGGTAAGCGGCTGCCATTTCTTCCTTAGATGAAATGCCGTTCTTTTCGGTGATTAAATCCTTGAGCCATTTATTTTCCATTTCGAGTTGCGTCACCTTGGCCTCCAGCTTCGAATTCTTCTCTTGCACCTCCTTGACAGTACGTTCCAGCGCCTGCTCCCGTTGTTTCTTCTTCACCCGGAACCTCGCACTTGCCGCCGTGTTCCTCCGTCTCTTGTCCTCCTCAGCAGCCACACGGGATTTGTCCTCAGAATTGACAGCGACAGCATCAGCGGCTTCTCCCTTTCTCCGTACATTATTGGCGCCGCCTGTCTGGGTGGTGGGGGATGGTTCATGGCTACCAAAACCTTGGGCCGGCGCCGGTTGTATGGGAGTATTATAGGTGCTATAATAATGAGATGAATCGGGCCCGGAGGTATCGATGGGCGGAGGTGGGTAGCTGTCTCCAGGGGAGGACCCTGACAGAAGGTCTTCGTACTTGAGGTTGTTGTTGGGATTACTTTTGGAGTCATTCAAATCGAAATTAAAGGAGCCGTCCTCCGGTAACGGTGGAATGTCGAAATGCGTAAAATCAGTGTTCGTGAACATTGCAAGATCCTGGCTGATGTCCAAATCTTCTGTCGCGAAGTGCTCCTGGTCATAGGGCGATGCCAGAGTATTGAGGTTGTTCAGGTATTCAGAGAAATTCGGCCCTGTTCGGCCCCGATAGGTCGACATGATGCGCCTGGCGCTCCTCTGAAGGAGACACCGTTATCCAGCTACCACCAACAACTTCTCCAGCGTGTTTTGGCGGTGTTGAAAGAGGTCGAGGGAGGTCGAGAGAGGATCGTAGGGTGCGGTTGTGCGACAAAGAACGAGTTATGACAAAGGCGCGGCGCGGGTGGCGTATTCTTCGTCTCTTCAGGCCGAGAGTGGTGCCACGGGCCGATGATCGCACGGCCTCACAACAATAAATTCAGGATATGGATATTTCGCACAGGAGCTCACGAGCTTCAAGGCAGAGAGCTCGCACTGTTGGATGTGGGGAGGAAAAATTTGCAATGGCGTGCGACAACTTGAAAGACACACTGTGCAGAGGGTCCCACGATAGAGGTTCGTGGAATTTCGGGGGCAGAGGAGGGGCCTAGGGAAGAGTTTCGTTGGAACAGCGGGTAAACCACCCCCAAACTGGCACGTAAGGGTTGCTTGGAAGGGATTTTGCGGGCTTTCTCCGAGCTGCGTGGACCTCAAAAAAGCCCAGTGATTCGATCACAGGCGTTTGCCTCGGGAATTGCGATGCGATAACACAGGCGACAGTCTCCACCATACCAGATACTTATCAATCAAGAATAGAATAGAAGTACAAGAGCACGCCCTTGACATTAATCACTTGCAGCTCTGACAAAACCTGGGGTAGGAAAATGCCCTTACCCTTGTGAGCCTTACTGTTCGGACCCTGTTCATGATGAGGCCACTGTGATGGCACTGTGATTAGTCGTGCCATGACACAGAGATAACGCCGCGTACCAGCAGTGGTGCAGTGGTGATGTCAAAGATATTAGCGACAATGTGGGTGGTGGGTGGGCGTTGGGTGGCTCGGGTGGTTGTCGGGGGCGCTCATCGCCGCACTCTGACTTGCCCTCGCGTACGCTCAAAATGTAATCCCGCGGGCTGTCACCCACCACTAGCACAAGATTTGATTGCACGTGGCTTGGTGCTTAGGATATTTTTGCTATCTGCATCAACTTGAACTCATTGGTTTTTTCGCGCTTGTATTCTGGTATTCACTCTACAAAACTTATACCGATAACTTCCAACATGCAACCTCTTTTCCCTCTAAACATACCCATCATGGCGTTGAGGTGATTTGGCAACTTTGTCGGTTTGGCGTAGTTTGTTTGGACTGATCTACTGAGAATTTCGGATCGTCGTCGTGAAAATGTCTAGTTGGCGAGTCAAAGCTACATTTGGCGTGTTGGGCCTCTGGTCAACAACAGCCTCTTCAAAAGAACGGTAACGAGAGTAGTAAAATTTGTTCTCTAAACCGTGTTCTCCTAGTCTTGAATCCTTCGTTCTTCCTCACTCCTCGCCTTCACACTCATCTAGACAAACAAACGACGCGCGACTTACCAGACCTTTTCCGCAGTGCTTCCGCCATCCTCAGCATTCGAGTACATCTCTCGTCTCCCTGACCATATCAGCAAATCAGAATCACTTACGAAAAGCAAATCTTTCAGAGCCCAGCCCTTTTTGGTCGCTGCCGACACCATGAGTGACGTTGTCGATGACCTCTACATAATCGCGACTGGCATCGCGACCGGAAGTATCTTTTGTGTTCCCCTTGCAGCCTACGGCTTCTGGATGTACAAAATGGAGAAAATCAAGATAGAGCACCAGGAGCAACGAGAGGAGGCTATGTATCAGCGCAAGTCGCTGGCCTACCTAGCAGATCTACAGGATTCGAAAACACTACAAAAACTCAACCAAAAGGAATTCCAAGCAGTGTGGAAAGTGGTCGCCGAAGAAGCCATCAGAAGACAAGGAAATTTGGCCGCACCAGACACTACTGGCATCAACTGATTCACACCTTTGGACGAAGACACCGCGCCAACGGACAAGATAATTGACAGGCATGCAGGTTGGTGGGCCCTCTGGTAGGTGCTGGCGTCAACACGTAGGCACATATGTCGGGACTGTCTGGACACCCAAGGCTACTGTCATTCACAACGAAGATAGAGTCGAGATGAAGCTGAGACCCAACACCTGTACCCGGACGCCAGCGCCTACCAGAGGGCCAACCAACCTGCATGCCTGTCAATTATTTTATCCATTGGCCAACACCTCAATATTGCTACGAGCATAGATCTCAACTCAAAATCTAAAGCCTTATGACATTAGTGTGGGGTACCCTCACCTCAGTCGATTCTACCAGTGGCGTGCGGTAGAGGTGGAAAATTTTGCCGTTACTAGCAGGTAACGAATACCATAGCTAGAATAGCGAGAATAGCTGCCAGTGAACTAGTCACCCAGAGTCACGTGAAGTCGAACTTGGCATTTTCAATTTCAATGACTAAGCGCTTTGTCACGTGAACTGCCAATGATTGCTGACTCATTTGTTTACAATGACGAACTCGTGCACCTCACAAAACCAACCTCCATGTAAACAAAGGTCAACACTTCGATGCAATGGCACCAATACTCGCCAAGTCGCTCAACCGCTTATCCAGAGAAGCTATAATCGATCTCGTATTAACCTGGCTTCAAGATGAACGCAGTCTCGCGCCGTACCTGCTTTGCAACCGCACTGGATTTGAAGCCGACGAAGAAGACTACCTACACACGCCAGCCGAAAGCATCGAAAAGCTTCGGGAGTTCTACGAGGACTTGAAGAATAACCACTCCCAAGCGACAAAACGCGATATCATTGATCGCATTGTGGACGGAGATTGGCGCCGAGGTTTATCGCTACATCAGCATGCCACAATCGACTTCGCCAATCTTGAACAGCATGACACCGCGCTGAGATGGAGTGCTTTGAAACTGGTGCCTCTCGAGGCTGAAGAAGAAAAGTCAACCTTTGAAGACGATTCCCAACCATCGAGAAAGAAGCGCAAATTGAGTCACGAGGTAGAGCCACCCTATCCTCACGTCTCGCCCCAAGCCTTTCTCTCGACTCTCAAGGCAGAGATTTCACCCCTGGTCAAAGCGCACTATCATCTGCACCGTTTGCCTCCGCCATACAATCTCACCATTCTACGACTGTACATATCTCCAAGCTCAGCCTTCACACCTCGTCGCTCCAAAGTACCGCGACGAGCGAAACATGCCACAGACTCGGGACGTATCATGTACATCGCAATCCCAGACAGCTGTCCCTACATCTACGTATCCATCTCCAGCTCTTCATCAGCTTCCAACTCGAGATCCAAATCCAGCGCCCGAGACGCCAAGGACAATGTTCTCGCCAAAGTCGACATGGCAGCCATGAAGAGAATTGTTCTTGAGGCGATCCCAAAGGCTCTATCTCGGCCACACCAACGATGGTCATTGGAATCGACGAAACTCGTTGCCAAATCACTCAAAACGATGTGCGAACTAAGAGGGAATCAGAAACCTGGCACGGGAGGTGGCGCGTATAGCATTTTCACCGAAGGTTCCAAATCAGCAGACACCAGCCCTGTGGACGTGAACATGAGAGAAGACGAAGACGAATGTGAACAAGAGTATGGACAATCAAGAGACGACCGGAAAAACTTAATCAACCGCCGATTTGGACACATGTCAGGCGAGCACTATGCGGCGCTCGACCGCGTCCACGTCAAAATCCGCAACATTCTTCCCCCTACAGACACCGACGACGGAGACGGAGATGGAGACACCAGCTTAACCCAACAACACCCGCCAGAGTCCGAAGACGCAGAAAACCAAGGCAACGACATCTTCCTGACCTTCTCCGGCACAGACGTTTTCGGCGGCCTGAAGACTCTCGCCGAGCTGAGTCCTTCATACATCGATCTCCAGAAGATGCCCGCTTGGATGACGGGCGAGTTGGGTGTGAGTAGCCTGGTGGTGTGAAAAGAAGAGGACTTAACGAACGAACTTCCTGGGATATTTTGAAGTAGGGGCGTGGAACATTTGGATTTGGATCCTGGTCTTGGATTGGAAATTGAGTTGGATAAAGGGGAGTGGCCTAGAGAAGGTCTCAGATCGGACGAACAAGAACAGCATTGGAAATCAGCGATGGGGATTGGAAATGGCGAACTGCCTGCTTGCAAACGTCGCATGCACGATAGGTATGAGGTATACGAAATTCCTGCTCTCGTTGGATTAGTTCAGATCGGTTTGGGACTGTGTCGTACTGCATGCGGCGTACCGCTATATATTTTTGCGTACGACGTCTTACGGTTTTTGGGTAATGTGCAGCGCTCAGCGAAACAAAAACCGGCAGCAGACGAATGCTTCTTTGGAGACTATTACTACTACTATCACTACCCTTTCCAGAAGTACAAGCTGAAGTTGCATCACAAGGACCTTGTAAAAAGCAGGACGTACTACAAAACCTGTGATGGCGAAGGAAAAAAAGTCTTCTCCGCATCCGGCCTCATGACTAATGTTCTATTCGATTTCTTCTTAGTAGCCTGTGCTTCGTCCTTCGCCATGTCTAGCCTTTCCACCCACATTCAGATAATACTTTCACCTTTTCTTTTTGCCCCGTTCATTCATCCGAAATCCTCCAGCGCCGCCCCCATGGTCAAAAACGTTATCTTCGTCCTCCGCCGTTCAAGCCCACGACCCCAGAGCGTATTACTAAGAAAACGCCATCTTATGTGACTATCTCAGCAGGCTCCGCAATCCCATTCGACGAGGGCCGTTGATATTTCGTCCGTCTCCCGAAAACAATACCAGTACCTCCTCGATCTTGGGAACAGAATTGAATTGATCTCCAGCGTTTTACAGAAAGACAAATCCCACCCAGCGAGGCGTGATTCGATACCCTTTGCCCCCGGCGTTTAGTTCTAAGTCCCTCCCCTAGCCCCGCCCCTCCGCTCGCGATTCTCTTCCCTGTCTTCAACCCACACATGAACGTTTTGTCCTCCAAATTCCATGCAAAAGCCCCGGGTGAAAAGCCGAAGTATTTGCCTAGAAGGGTTTCTTAAGAACCCGTACTCATTTACTAAGTTAACCCTCGAAGCCGTACGACTACGTACATGACTTGCGCTCCACAATTTCTCATTCCTACGACAACCCGTTCTGGTCCTGTGGCGTTCCCCTGCATGGACCGGAGCGGGGAGGAGCAGGTGACGCCTGGGCATGGGCATGGCACTAACCCCCAATTCGTATACATTTCGTACACGCGACGCAATATTTAGCCCGATTTTGTCCAGGGATGTCCATCTCTTCTACGAAAACCTTAGTCACAAAAGTTCTATACGAAACATGTCCAGAAAGCGGACTGAGTGTTGACCCGGCTACTCTATTGAGCAGGTACTTACAATGCGAATTCTGGACTAGAGAGGGTAAGAGGAAGGCCAGGGGGGGTAAAGCTGCGGATTGTATATAAAAGGGCAACCTGTCATGTCCATCAGTTCATGTCGTCTCGTTCCATTTCATTCTAAACCTGTCGTCACTCGGCTGAAATAGTTGCTAGGAATACAGAACGTCCGCGAGGCGCTTTTTGTCCTGGATATTCGATATTCTTGAAGACATTAATCAGTCCCCCCCAGCGAATCTGGAGCCGGAGATACCAGCCTTTTCCAAATCGAGATTTCAGAGGTTTCTTCAGAAACTTGAAAGTCGTTCAATACATTCATAAAAGGGCATTGTCGTTTTGAAGAAGTCGCCAATTCCAGTCCACCGTCTCAAACCATCCCAGCCTCCAACAGCACTACCTCCATTCCAGACTTGATCCCACTCTTCTCGTCCACCAGCACGCATCGCCGTTATGCCATCCAAATACCTCAACAAACTCCAATCGAAATCCGTCCTGATCGTCGGCGGCACGTCCGGCATCGGGTACGGCGTGGCCGAAGCTTGTGTAGAGCACGGTGCGAGTGTGGTCATTGCATCGCGCTCCACTTCCAAAGTCTCCGCGGCCGTGGAGAGCCTCAAAGCCTCCTACCCCGAACACGCCTCCAACATCCGCGGACACACCGTGGACCTCAACGCGCGTGAAACAGATACCGAGGCGCAACTGATCAAGTTGTTTGATTTCGTGACAAACAACGGCGAACGGAAGCTCGACCATGTGGTCGAGTCCGCGGGCGACTTGAGCTTGGCAGGGAAATTGAAGATTGAGACCATTACCTCGGAGATCCTGAACGAAGCGACGAGTGTGAGGCTCGTGGGGCTCGTGTTGCTGGTGAAGACAGCCTTGCGCTATCTCAATACGTCGTATATGAGTAGTGTGACGCTGACTGGCGGCGTGTTGATGCTTAGGCCACGGGCCGGCTTCTCACCCTTCCTGGCCACGGCGGGCGGGAAGGAGGCGTTTGTAAAGGGCCTCGCGCTTGATTTGGCGCCTGTGCGTGTGAATCTGGTGCACCCGGGCGCGATTGATACCGAATTGTTGACGAGTTCGGTGCCACAGGGTATGAGCAAGGATGCAATTGTCGAGATGTACGCGAAAGGGAGTATCTTGAACCGTGTGGGTAGTATCGAGGATATCGCTGAGGCGTATTTGGGCGCCATGAAGTGTGGGTTCCAGACCGGAACGACGGTCCTCGTTGATGGGGGGTATGTGTTGAAGTGAGGCTGAAAAGTGAAGGGAACGCTGGCAACGCCAATCCCAACGCATGCTGATGGGAGGGCAAGCTGAGTCGCTGGATATTTGAGAGATCTGAGAAGAGGTCGTGATTTAAATCCCGCGAATGGTCGCTCGAGCCTCAAACTTCCGATGAATGGGATCGCGGCACCAATGTTCTTGCCGAAGAAGCAGGAATGATTTGCCGAAGTAGTGGTAGTGGTCAGTTCCTCTCATTATTCATAGCATCAATCCCCAATCCCAATCCTGCACACCCGTCCCAATCTGCGTGCCATCAGAATTCACAAACCCACCAGGCACACCCCCCTCTCCCGTAGACGGCATTCTGCCCATCCCCGCCATGGCGGCGTTGCTCAATCTGTCACAATAGATGTCGTAACCATCGATAGCCGTATCGACCTCTGTCATCCACGAATTCAAGCCTGACGTATCGGCCGAATCTGGATTTTGAAACGAAAATGGGTTTCCTCCGTAGCTGGTGTCGGCGGAATAGCTACTGGGCCACGGCGTACCGGCAGTGTTGTCTTGTTGAGACTGTGACTGTGATTGAGTGCGTTGTTTCAAATTCAGACTCTCGCCGCACAGGCGGTAGATGATGTCGCGACATTTCGGGGCGCTTGGATTCAGGTTGTTCATGGCGTTGATGATGCTTAAAGCTGTGAGAATCGAGTCGCGCCATGATGTTGCGTCGGCGTGGGTTGGATTGCGGCGCAAGCAGTGGATCGGTATCAAGGTCGCTTGAAGGAGGAAATATCTTTCGGGTGTTGTCAGCCAGAACAGCCTAGATCTTGGAATAATGGGGCAAACTAGAGACAAGTACTTACAGAACATACCAAGCCGCAAGCCTGGTGTGCGATGCTGAGGACCAAAAGTCAAATATTGCCGAAATACATTCCTGAGCCGCTTTGAAACACCGTCTGGTTGCAATTGATTCTGCCGACAACGCGCGTGACGGTGAGACTGGAGAGGTCACAGTCGCATCGAGTCGGTCTTGTGCCCATCTGATCAAAAAGGGACGATACATGATGACCCGCATTATCCGGTATCGCCATCGACTTATTGCATGCCCGAGGAGATATTCATTCGGCAGAGGGATATTGTCGTCTCGGAAATAAGGCGGAAGACTCTTGAGCCAACCTTCGATCATTTCGTCATCTAGAGCGATGAGGTCTGCGGCTGAAGGTATCGGATTCGAGATGAGTCGATTGTAAATTCTGATTGTATGCAGGTGGTAGGAGGATTGAGTGCGCACGTAGGTGTAGATAGTTGCTTCGTTGATTTCGGGAGGAACTGACGTGGCGTTTGGTGTTAGGTCCTATGAAGAACTCATTGTAAGTACGTTAATAGCCCATGCCCACAGGCGAAGATTTACCTTTTCGTGAATGTTCAGTGGGAATGGTATATCAACGCCAACCTGGGGCCAGTTGAGCGGCCTTCCATAAGTCACAGTGGCGCCGACATCCAAAACGCACAACGACCACCATACTCGCCTCCGTATTTCTTTTTTGAAAGGCGTAGTTTGCCAGCCCCGAAACTCTTTGTGCAATCCCAGGGAAATGGCAAGTCGAAGCGCAATGCCACCATAGTTGTACCCACTGTTTGGCCTGTTTCTCTTTTGCAAATAATTCGCAGCCATGGCAAAGGTTTGCACTAGTGTGATACTTCCAGTCTCGAGGGAATCAACAGATAAGTTGGCTTTGACGGCATTAAATAGCGTTGCATGAGTGTCGTCAGAAGAAGTACTGGACACAAACGATCCGAGAGCCGCAACAAGGTTGGCCAAAGTATGCCACGTGCTTCGGCTAACTCTTCCGCTGAGTCGCGCATATTGTTCGCGGAACGAAGGCTCGTGGAGAATGGGAAACGTCGGGTGGTACAAGGCAAAGTAGGCGTCAATAAGAGTGTCAACCATGACCCGAGTGAGCATAGGCTGAGCCCGTAGCCAGGTTGAAGCAGACGGGTATTCGCCGGAGCGTTGATTGAATAACTGATCCAGGGTTTTCCTGGTCTCATTTGATGGACCGGTTGCCTCTTCGGCCCCTGCTCCCATCCATATCAGTCGTAAAAGAGCTGATCCCGATACTGAGCCGAGAAAACCGGCATTTGAGTCATTGGCTGTCAGAGTAGCCATGCCATCTGTAATCTTGGGGATTTCAGTGTCAAGGCCACCCTGAGAGACCGATGTGTCTCCTCCGGGTTCTGCAAGATTCCAGGAGGACTCTCGCTCATCCCACTCGAAATCATCATCAGCAGCCGGAAGACTCTCAAGCGGAGGAGGCGCATCATCTAAGCCGTGAGGTCTTGATGCTGTGGGAGATTCTAGATAACCGACATCGACTTTCTCGTCTTGACCTCTATCCGTTACTGACACAGATGGAGTTCGTTGGTGCGCACCCCAAAATATTCCCGTCGCTGGGGAAGCCGTACTTTGACCGGTCACTTGGGGGGAGGGATTGATTCCAGGTCTAGGTTGAAGATCTGGCATGTTTTGTATGCCATGCGCAAGCATTTGCGACAGTTCCTCGTCTGTGAAGAATGTCCTCAGCAGAGTTTCTGCTTTCTCTAGTCGTTCTTCGACTTCAGTCAAGTGCCTGCGTCACATTTCAGTGCCAAAAATTTCCTTTGCTGTGTGATTCACGCAGACGGAAGCGACTGACTTTCTTGTCAAAGATGATCGACTGTGTTTATCATAAAGACAGTGTCGGTTGTAACGTTGGCAAACAGAGCACACAGGCATGCGCCCGTCGCACTTGCCCTTTCTTCTCCTGCATTCCCTACAGCTTTGGCCAGCATTGGAGGAAGCTCGATCAGTTCTCACAGGTTCAGACATGATAGATCGATCTAGAGCCGTAGATGGTTGAGGAGTTGAAAAGAAAATTGACCAAGATGGCGTGGTGGCCTCGAAGTTCTACGTCGGTCTCGGTCAATGCAAAGTGCCGTAGTGAAGCCGGATAAGCCCCGCAAAAACCATTTCTCTTAGCTAAAGCTAGCTTATTCTAGGCTATCGTAGGCATGTTTGCGCCTGGGCGATTGAGGCTAAGCCCCAGCTTTTTGGCCCAACGAAGCGGTTGCTTCCGACGCCTATGATAGCCCAGAGGAGCCTAGAGCGTATGCAAACATCTAACTTTGTACATTGACCTCAATCACAACCTTCCCAAAGTGTTCGCCTGCGTACAGGTACTTAAGCGCCTCTTTTGACGACTCAAACCCAAATACTTTGTCCACAACAGGATGGATTCGCTTTTCTTCATAGAAGCGTAACATCTCTTCAAATCGATCTTTGGGCCCATTCAGGATTCCTCTCAAGGTGATACTCCGACTCAGAGCCATTACATTGATGTTGGTACGATCACCAGTACCATCTTGCTTTCCACCCAAATACCCTATACAGGCAATAATGCCACCAAAAGCAATACATTCAAATGATTTGGAGGATGTCTGAGCGCCTCCAGTTTCAAGAATTATATCGGCGCCTTGATTATCAGTCAAGTCCATGACAGTCTTCTGCCAATCAGGGTTTTTGCGATAGTTTATAGTATGGTTGGCGCCCAAGGCTTTCGCTCGCTCGAGCTTCTCGTCGGAAGAAGATGTGATAATTGCTGAGAAGTCGGGTCAGAAATAGGCTGCTGGAACGTCGAATTTGCACCTTCCAGGGTTCCACTTACTTTTGGCACCGGCAGCGTGTGCAATTTGGAGTCCGCTGATAGAGACACCTCCCGTGCCAAGAAATAGGACAGTCTCTCCCGCTCCACCGGGCTCAGATAGAGGTCGCATGCCGTTTATAGACATCCAAGCCGTGACTGCCGCAATGGGAAGAGTGCAAGCTTCTGCATTGCTCAAATATTCCGGTGCCTTCACCAAACTCGAGGCAGGAAATGCTCGATACTGTTGCAAAACCCCCTCAAGAGGAAGACCAAGACCCCCTCCCATGTGCTGCAATTTGATCGATCCTGTAAGATGCGTCTGGTTGAAGATTGATACGACTCGGTCGCCAACATTCCAAAAATTTGGCTCATTATCGCCCAGGGCTATGACTACTCCACACATATCTGCGCAAGGGACCAGTTTTGAATTCCCCTGGATTGACTTGTGATGGGTGTAAAGACCCATGACCACTGGAGGAAAAACAAGTAAACAATTCAGCTCAGGTTCATAGCTGAGTTGACCATCAGGCATTAGCTAGCCACTGACCTTCGGTGTCACGGTAGTTCAGGGACACAGTCATGATTTTGACGAGGACTTCGCCTCTTCCAGGAGTCGGTACGGGACTTGAAGACGTGGTTAAATTGTCCAAGCCATCTTGGGCCGTTTCCCATCTCTCGTTCGTTTCCATCTCGCAAATAGTTCAGCTATGCTTCAGACACGGTAAGTAGCATCAAACCATTAAGTTTCAAATCAATAATGGACCAACAACGGCGACAAGTACACAACGTGGATTCCGAGTGCAACGCTGGGACATTAGTAGAGACTTTAAGTTCTTTGTATGAGACGTTACAAGGAGCTCGATAGATACTTGACGGCGGCCATGTCCGCGTCCCATTTGCAAATCTGCGGCTCTTGACATTGTGCGACGACGGAAGGGAGAACGAAGGAAGCTTCCTTTATCAAGCTCTTTGTGTTGCGTAGGTTGACAAACCGAAGTCAGCCACCATCCAGTGATCCGCCATACATTTGCTCCGGCTGCGTAAATGGCTCCGACGAGCTGTTTTACAGCCATGGTTTAGCCGACAACGCCGCGACCTTAAGTTCTCCTGCAACTCTGGGGGCCAGCTGTGCCATGTAAGATCCTCAGACTTCCTCTTCTTGAATACATCTTGTAATACCTTCGTTCACCATGGCGGCACAAGGGAATATGCACAATCTGACAACCCTCATCAAAAGGTTGGTGAAAACCCTCCTCGGTCGAGTTTGGCACATGCCGCTGTTTCAGCGGGCATTCGCTTCCATCGATGGTTACCTTAACTAACTGCGTTGCCTATTCAGACTGGAAGCTGCCACCTCACGACTTGAAGACATTGCAAGTTCAGTCGATACTTCTGGAGCTCCTACGACAAATGGAGTCGCTGCTGCTGCCGCCCCAACTCCTTCTGTGGCTGTCGCTCCCCCTGAACCGGCGGCACCACCTCCAGAGCCCTTACCCAGATCCGTGGAAGCCTTCGACCAAATCATTGAGGAGGATGTCGCCGCTTTCGTGAAGGCCAGCGAGAAGATTGGCGGTTTGGTGGAAGAACAGGCAAAGGCTGTCAAAGAAGCGTTCGAAGCCGAGCGGACATACCTCCTCGTTGCTGCCAAAGCAAAGAAACCTGATCCTCAGCCTCCCGAGTTAATCACCGAACTTCACCGTCAGATGTCGAACGTCGATGAAATCCGAGAAGCTAACCGACCCTCCAATCTTTTCACTCACCTTAGTGCGGTGTCTGAAGGTATCGTGGCGCTGGGTTGGATAGTGGAAAAGAGACCAGGCGATTTTGTTACTGATACACTTGGAGGCGCGCAGTATTGTAAGTGCCCTTATGATGTGACGACAACGCCCGCACTATTCAGTCCAACGTTCTGTGGCGTCGTCTGGAACAATTGACGGACGACAAAGCTAATACAAACTTCTAGATGGGAATAAGATCCTCAAAGAATACAAGGACAAGTAGGCGCACCATCCATTCCATGCGCATCGTTCCAAGACGTGCTAACAAAGACCGATAGGGACAAGTCACACGTCGAGTACATCCAAGCGTACTACAAAGTCTTCCGCTCGCTAGCCGCCTATGTGAAAGAATACTTCAACACCGGTCTCACCTGGAACAACAAGGACGGCATCGACGCTCTCGAAGCTCTGAAAGAAATCCAATCCGGCCAAACTACCCCAAAAGTATCAACGGCCAGCGGCGGTGGCCCTCCCGCTCCTCCACCACCGCCCCCTGCCGCCCAGGGCGGCGGCGATATCTCCGCGGTCTTTGAACAACTGAACAAAGGCTCCGCCATCACCGCGGGACTTCGTAAAGTCGACAAATCTGAAATGACGCACAAAAACCCATCTCTGCGCGCCAGCTCCACCGTTCCTCAACGCTCCGAATCGCAAACCTCAGTCTCCGGACGAGGTAAATCCCCGATCCCCAAGAAGCCCGACAGTCTACGATCCAAGAAACCTGGCCGGAAGGAACTCGACGGCAACAAATGGATCGTCGAAAACTTCGAGAACCAGCCCACGGAAGTGATCGAGATCCCTGCCGAATTGAACCACAGCATCCTGATTTCGAAATGTAACAAATGCGTGCTAAAAGTGAACGGCAAGGCCAACGCCATAAGTATCGACAACTGCACGGGCCTCTCCATCTTGGTCGAGTCGCTGGTCTCGAGTCTCGACATCATCAAGGCGCCGAAAGTGCAGGTACAGGTGGACGGTGTGGTACCGACGATCCTGCTCGACCAGGTCGACGGCGCCCAGATCTATCTGTCGGACGCGAGTCTAGGGACCGAAATCTTCACGTCCAAATGTAGTGCGATCAACGTTGTGTTGCCGCCGAAGGATGACAGTGACGATTCGAAGGAACTCTCATTCCCGGAGCAGATTCGCAGCGTGGTGAAGAATGGGACCTTGGTCAGTGAGATTGTCGAGCATGCTGGTTAGAGACACATAGACGGATAGGCTATGGTCCTATTATGCGAGGCCCGGGCGAGATGTTTGGTTTCCTTGCCCACATTTCGATTCGAGATTGGAGAGAAGGCAGTACTTGCTTGTATGCTCTGTATTCATTGTGTATGGTACATTAGCGACGGGGTTGGGTTTGGTTCAGTTCAGGCTACGGCTATCGCTACTAGTAACGTGTACGGGGCAGGCTGGAATCATTGCACTGGTACTGGCACTGGCACGTACTGTACGAGTACAGTACCCATGTAGGTCTATCGTCTATGGCATGTCTCTTCGAGCTACAAACACAAAATTTCTATGCACTTGACTGTGGACTGTGGACTGTGTCACTGATGCCCATGTTCTTTTTCTCCCTTACCATCTATCCTCCACAATGTAGTCGTCAACGACGTGACTAGCATAGGAAATTCGTGGCCACAGCCGCACCATAGTCCAAGATCTTCCTCCATGCGGTGATTAGGAAACAAACCTTGAGATTGATTTGATTCCAAATCGTGCGCTCTTCCGGCCACACAGTGGGAAATTGAATCTCACGGAATCGAACGGCCACTCAGTTGCTCGCTCACCTTAATTTCACTCCTTCGCCAACGGGCCAAGGCTAGCGTCTACGTCGGAGGTCAGTATGCTGCCGTGGTCTGGGTATAATCACAACTTGGTTTCATAAACCCTGGTCGGGCGGACAAGTATTAGGTGATTGCGAACGAATATAGATATCGGTAGCCAGGTAGGTATTGGTGCACCATAATGGCATGGTATGTATCGATCACATCCGCAGCAGAACCTGCGGATCTCTGTCGATTCCTCGCGCGAAACGCTCCCGCCTCGAGTAATCAAGGCGTTGAATACCTCGATTGAACTCAGTCACTTTCGAGCTGGCATTTGAAAATACCGCCAAACTCAAACAGGGACTGACTACTGCAATATATAAATGCTGGCAGACTCCTATTCGCACGACCAAACCCTTTTCTTCTCTGCTGCGTTGCTTGTATTGCATCAAAAACGCCTGCGACTACCACTCAAAGTCAAGGTCTAGTCATCCAGCAAGTTGGGTTCTTCCCCGTTGACTTGTTTCTTATTGTCCTCGTTATCTCTGGTATCTTTGTTGCCCTTCTTGCCATGTCCCTTTCTAGCATAGAATTCGTCGAGTAACTTGGGGTTGATACGGTTGAGTAATTCCTTGGGGAAAATGCGGAGCAAGTTCCAGCCGAGATCCAAGCTGTCGAAGATTGACCGCTTGTCATAAGGACTTTGTGCGATGAACTGTCTCTCGAACTTCTCTAGGAATTCAAGCGCAAGCTTATCTTCTGATGACAAGGCTTCTTCACCGACGACTGCTTTCATGGCAGCAGCGTCACGACCAATGGCATACTTGGCATACAGCTGGTTGGAAACATCACCGTGGTCTTTTCGTGTCAGACCCTCACCAATGGCAGATTTCATGAGTCGAGAGAGTGAGGGCAAGACATTAATAGGCGGGTAAACACCCTTGTTGTGCAGTCCACGGTCAACGAAGATTTGACCCTCCGTAATATATCCAGTCAAATCAGGAATGGGATGAGTGATGTCGTCGTTAGGCATGGTCAAGATAGGAATTTGTGTGATGGAGCCGTTTCTTCCTTCCACACGTCCGGCTCGCTCGTAGATGGTGGACAAATCGGTATACATGTAACCAGGATAACCACGACGGCCAGGAACTTCTTCTCGTGCAGCTGAGACTTCTCGAAGGGCGTCGCAATAAGCAGTCAGATCTGTAAGAATGACCAGAACGTGCTTCTCGAGTTGGTATGCGTAATACTCTGCGGTAGTCAAAGCCAATCGAGGGGTAATGATACGTTCGATGGTGGGATCGTTGGCCAAATTCAAGAACAAGGTAACACGTTCCATTGAACCATTCTCTTCAAAGTCGCGGGTAAAGAATCGAGAGGTTTCCATGTTGACACCCATGGCAGCGAAGACGATGCTGAAGTTCTCGTCGTGGCCATCGTGGACGCCTTTGGTGGGCTGCTTGACCAGACCAGCTTGCCGACAGATTTGAGCAGCGATTTCGTTGTGAGGAAGACCGGCAGCGGAGAAAATGGGGATCTTTTGCCCTCTGGCGACCGAGTTCATGCAGTCAATTGCGGAGATACCTGTCGCAATCATTTCTTCGGGGTAAACCTTTACCCACGTCAGTATGCAGTCGCAGATCGGGGTGAGAGGAACGCACTCTGGAGTATGGGTTGATGGGACTTCCGTTGATGTCGAGATAGTCCTCTGCCAGCACTTTGGGGCCTTTATCTATAGCTCTTCCTGAACCATCGAAGATGCGACCAAGCATGTCTTCTGAGACACCAATCTTCAGACTGTGGCCCGTGAACTCGACTTTGGTCTGGGGAGAGTCAGCATCTGAATGTGTGCAGGGCCAGTAAAAGTGTGTACCTTCTTGACATCGATACCCGTGGTACCCTCAAACACCTGTACGATAGCTCTGTTTCCTGCCCGAAAGTGTCAATCGTCCGTCTTTTGCCCATCGCCAATTATAAACCACGAACCTCTTGCTTCGAGAACTTGACCTGATCGTGAGGAGCCATCAGGTAATGTGATGCTGACAATCTCGTTGTATCTGGGGAATTTCACCTGTAGAGCTCCTCCGTTAGTCCCTCAAAACCAATTCCTGTAAAGCTCTGAGCCACTTGTCAACCTACATTGTCTAGAATGACCAAAGGACCGTTGACACCTCCAATTGTGTTGTACTTCAGCCTGGGCTTGATGGAAGCCATACGAGGATCTAGATCAGCCATGCTGGCGGCCTTGTGAGGTGAAGGTGGCAGAGGTGGGCAAGCGTGCTGGGACTCGGAGGTGAGAAAGGCAGCAGGAATATCTAGGTTTGTGTAAGAGCTGTTGGAATTTCAATCGACGAATCGGACAGGGACGATGGTGCACAAGCGAGCAAAAGGAAAGCAGCTACTAAGGCAAGTTCGGTTCCCCAGGAAGGCCGGTGCAGAGATCAAATCGTGTAGAGGCAAAAAGATTCGATCCGGTTACAAGATGCCAGTGCCAGCGCCAGTGCGAGGGGAGCTTCGCTTGCAGCTGCACCAGCTGCAGTTGGCACTTTTCCAGGTGCAATGCGGTCACTGCCGCTACCCGCCAATCACAAGACCAGCCAAGATAAGAGCTGCCACCATCATTAATCGTCTACTAGATAGTACCAGGACTGGCCCTCCTCTTTATCAGGTACCTGGACCTTCGTCTCCATGCACCTACCCACAATGGCGGGAAGACTTTCTATGGGGATAGAGAGATATGGTGACAGGCTTGCTTGCAATTCGTGTTCTCGAAGCCCAACTAATCAGACTATCTGCCCAGGCATGAGAGACCGACTGACCGACCGAACACGCAGCATCACATTCTCTCTTGCCCATCAAAGGCAACTTGAGCAGACGGTTCATCTCCATGCTTGCATGAGAATCCCCATGTCACCAGTTGTTGTAACCTTTATACTTCTCTCCAAACCATCGCTTTGGATTCAGACGAGAACCTGTTGACACGCCGGTTCGTTAGCACCACGTTGTTTCATAAGATGATGGGATGCGCGCCCACCGCATTAGAAGACTCCAAACGCCTGCCGAATGCCAGAAATAGCGCCGACGACGCGGACCACGACCTGCACGGCTTGCACGGCATCGAGGAAGAAATTCTTACGTTTTGCGTTCTCCTTGGCCTGCTCCTCCAGCTTGCGCATCTGCTCTGCCTGTTGCTGGCGCAGTTGGGCTTCTCTGCGCTCAGCGGCCTGCTGCTGCCTCTGCCACTGCCTTTCCATTTCTCGAGCAGCCACTTCCGCAGCTTTACGCTCGCGCGTAAATTGTTGCTCGAGCCTCGAGGTCTCTTGCTGAATACGCTCTCGTGCGACCCTGTCGCTTTCGGCCATGAGTCGCTCCTGTTCGGCTGCCATAGCCTGGCGATGCTCTTCGGCGCGCTGAGCCGCGTGCTGTTCATCCAGCTTCCTTTGTTGCTTATACTCGGCTTCCTTGCGTGCCTGCTCTTGTTTGACCGCCTCAATAGCTTCGCGTGAGGCATCTATTTTCGCCTGGAACTGCTTCCTATCTTCTTCCATCTTGGCTTGCATCGCACGCAGTTCGGCTTCTTTCTCTTCTTGGATCTTCTTCAGGTTCGTCTTCAACTCCGCTGTCTCAGCAACGCCCTTGGCGATGTCGGCCTCGAACTTGGCTCTGCTCTTCTTGATCTCATCTTGCCATTTGAGATCCTTTTCTCGGAGCGCTTCATCCATGTCCAGTTTCAACTCTGCAAGCCTAGCTTCAGACCTCTTACGTTCTTCAAGCAGTTCTGACTGTAGCGCTTGGCCTGCATCAGTGTCCTCAAGGTTTCTGTGTTCATCAACCAGTTGCCTCTGAATGTCGAGAATGGCTTGAATGCGCCTGTCCACCAGACTCGATACGATCCGCCTGGCTGACTGCATACTTCCATCGTGCTTTTCAACCCTACTGCCTTTCGCGATCATTCCGCCCCAGAACTCTTCCGTCTCTTGCAGCTCGTTGATTCTAGCCTGGCCTACAACCTCTGGTACAGTATTGCCCTCTTGATCCGTCCAATGAGTAGTCGCGAGGATCACAGAATTGAGATTGTTTGCTCCACAAAGTTGTCGAAACATTCTGAGATTACGATTTGCCGCACCAGTCATTCTGACATCAATGATGCGGTGGAGGTAGATAATTCCTGCCAAACGAGTCTCCTTTGTGTATGCAGCCGCGAGCCAGAACGCGACATCTTTGAGCACTTCTGCATCAGAACGATTCGTGTCATCAAAGCCAGGCGTGTCGATGAGCCACACGCGGACGCCATTGAGCATAAAGTGATACACTCCGACATTAGTGGTGCCTGAAACATGTATTAGCCATCAGAGGTGGAACATCAGGGCCGCCGAAGTCTAGAACGCACATGATTGCAGACCGTGCCCAATCTTGATTTCTTGGTTGGTCAACAAAGATATGAAGGTGCTCTTGCCGGCCCCAGTGACACCCATAACGGCGATGATAATGTCGTCCTTGCTGCAGTGTATCATTAGGGCCAGTCCTCTGGACCATCTTCCGGTGCGACATGCTGGATGCGGTTGCTTACCTAAAAGTAAGGTCACCACCATCTGGCTGAGGCGATGGTCCTCTGGCCATGTTGCTGTGAGAGAGCGTTTGAGGCTTCATCGGTGGCTGAGGGGGTGTTCGAAGCTGACCTTGTCCAGGCACTCTCTGGTGTTGTGGATATGGAGGAAGTCCAGGCATCATATGCCCTTGTCGCTGGTGTGGTCCGCTCGGACTAGGACGTACAGGCAGTTGTTGACCGGAGGGTTGACGCTGCCAAGAGCCACTCCCCTGGGGAAAGTCGTGACGCTCCATACTAACTGATGAATTTGATCTTTGGATTACTCTGTCAGGCTGGCTGAGTCTCTTTGGAAAGTCTCGAGCGGGAGATCAAGAGCTCAAATAGTGAGATTTCATCCATCAGGCTGAGAACCTAGACTCTCGTGTTTCAAGCAGTTGAACAAGGCTGTCGGCCAATCAGTATGTTCCCAACCGTACTAACAATCTCGATTCATTTTGTGGCGCCTGAGAGCAGCGTATCAACGAATTGTGCCCGCCACCATGTGGACTTTGTGATGTTTTTAGTCTTGGGGAGCTGACGCGACAGCCTGACTTCTCTGAATGAAATTGTTCAAAATAGGAAGCTGAAGATGCAGATGCAGATGAGGCGCCTTTGCTGTAGCGAGAAAAACGCTGTCCCATCAACCCTAAACCACATTTCCAGCCGGCAGTTGCGATCACAAGGGCATTCCGGGATATTGACTTTCCGCTATTTCACCACGAAGTAGTGGAGAGAGGCCGAAGGGGAGTTTTGTGACAGAGCACCAACCCCAGCCTAGGCCCTCGAGCAGAGCCTCAAGGCTTGGCCTTCGCTTGCGAAGCAACAGGTCCCCCCTCCTTCAGCCGCGCGTTCTTTTTCAATTTGTTTGCGCGTTTTCGACATTTCTGCTCATTAAAACAAAATTCAAGGCGACCATACACAATGGAACCCAAGAAGGCGGAGGATGCAGTTCTCCGCACCCCCCGTATTGGGTCTCGCCTGTCAGAGATCATTCAAACTATGCAACAGCAACAACAAGCAGCAGGTGCGAAAAGACCGGAAAGGCGGCCCATCGTCGTCCGCGAAGTTGTTGTTGCTGTGATGGGAGCAACAGGAGCAGGGAAAAGCACGTTCATTAAAAGAGTGACGGAGAATGATACAGTGGTGATTGGCAGTGGCCTCAAATCCAGTGAGCGGCTCGGTCCCAGCTAACCTCAACCCTGGTGTATGGGCTGACTACCACGGCCAGTGACTCAAAATATCCAGGCCTTTCAGTTTGATCACGATGGGAAACACTATTCAATCGTCGATACTCCTGGCTTCAATGACACCCACAGATCAGACTCAGAAATTCTGAAGGATCTGGCAGAGTGGCTCGACGGCTTCTACCGCGACGGTCGGAAGATCAGCGGCATCTTATATTTGCACAGCATATCTGCGCCCAAGATGTCTGGCAGCGCATTGCGCAATCTGCGTATGTTCCGCAAATTGTGCGGCGAAGAGTTCATGAAAAACGTCATTCTTGGCACCACGTTCTGGGACACCGTCGGCGAAGAGGCAGGAGCAAGCAGAGAAGCCGAGCTGTTGGAAACAGAGGGCTTCTTTAAAGATATGCAAGACCGAGGCTGTGACGTCGTGCGCATTTCCACCTCTGAGTCAGACAAAAGCGAATGTCTGCAGCTGCTGGCGCGCTTTGCCGCAAAGCAGCCCAGTGTCATGCGTATTCAAAAGGAGCTCTTCGAGGGAAAGTCGCTCACTGAGACCGCGGCGGCGTCGGCTATCAGTCAGGAGCTTGCCGACCTGCAGGCGCGCAACATCAAGACGCACGCCGACGTTGAGCAGCAGTTGCAGCGCAAGGTGATGAAATTCGAGCTCGAGCAGGCCTATTCCTTGCAGCTGGGTCGCAGGGCACATGACGGGGAAATGAGAGATCTAGTAACACAGCAGGAGGAGCTGCGGCAGGAAATGAGCCGTCAAGAGGAGCGGGATGATGAGCGCCTGGCGTCGACGAGTCGCCTGATGAACCAGCAGAATCAGGGCTTTCGCGTTGAGTTAGATAGACTGAGTGAGCAGTTGCGGGCAATGAAGGCAGGGGCCCGAAGCTGAGCTATAGCTGTTAATGTATCGGACTCAGATATTCGTGCGTTATGTAATCGGTTGTTGAGCCTCTTCTTCGTCTTTTCCGGTTCAACTAAGAAGTCTTCGCACGACACCACCGCCTCGATTCTGTGTCTGAAAAAGTCCCTCCCCTCTGCTAAGGAAGGCGCGGGGACCGCCGGACCGATCAAACGCTTCTCAAAGAAGCCGCTGACAAAGGAATGCCGCGTTCTGGATTGAGAATAGGCATAGCATTCATCATCACCATCCATGGTAGTCCCAAGAGCTTCATTGCCAACATTGAAGCTTTGACGAGACGTCACAGTAGAATTGCAACGTGAGTGAAGTCAGCGATCGGGTTTGAAGGTAGCTCGGCTCATCCGCCCACAGGTTCAGGCCTCGCACTGAACATCACTTTAAACTTGACGATTTCAACGACTTCCAGGGCCTCTTCTCCAGAGCCGGTCATGTCTATATCACCATTGTCGCTATCGTTTCCGCTTTGCTCAACTTTCCGCACCACGGCAAGCGGTTTGGCCAATTTCTTCACTTCGCCGCTCAAACGCTGGTACTTGCCGACGTAGAGGTAGACCTTCTTCATCCATTTGCCGTCATCGCTGCCCACTTGAGCATTATAGAGAGGAAACTCCAGTCGGCCTAATGGATGAATCGCGGATGGGGCCGAGCCAGTATTATCATCTCCCGCTAAGTGGGTTTGAAATGGTCCGTGGATGGTTCCTTGAATTTCGAGAATCGCGAGTCCTGATGGAGTTTGAAGAAGTGATGGCAAGGGATTCATTTTAGAGTCTGATTTGGGCGCAGGAGGGTTGACAAGTTCAATTGAAGGCATAATTGTGGCTTGAAGTTGAGGATCCCCAATCTCATCGAATATTGATGAAGGTTGGTCAAAGAGACGCGTCCCACGCTTCGACGACGTCTGGGACTTGTAGAGGTTGACGCTAGCATTTATGGCCGTTTGATCATCCGTATTCACCCACCAAGGCTTGAACCGGTGCCGGTGCGGTGCGATAGCCATGCATCGTATGCTCCGCCGCAGCAGACCTCCTATATCAGCACTGCCAGTTCCCGTCGATCTATCCGAGCCTTTGATTTTACTCTCGATCAATATATATATATCACTATCAGCTATCATCCTCCTTATGACTGTTTGGGTGTGAAAGTAGAATAGATGAAACCTTCACTCCCCTGAAGAGAAGGTTGACTGGCACAAGACATGTCGAACTCCCCAAGCAACATCGTGGTCGGGATGTCTCTCCTTTCGGAAGACAGTGAACAATGCGTCAACCCAGTGTGTGTCAACAAATCATTGCATGCGACAACAATATCGCCATGCGGTACCTGTCTGAGACGCTTCAGTCTCTGTTCTCTCACCTTACATTCCTTGGTAAGCTGAAACCTCCCCAGTGATCTCTCAGTGAGTCCGCAAAAGGAGCTCTCTAGCAGGTCTGGTCGTCTTCACGTTCGCAACGCGTCCCTCTGCGCAGCCTTCTAGTCCGATGATCGGTCGTGCTTGAATTGTCTTGTATCGTGACGAGCCAGCGTCACTTGAAAAGCCACTGGGGTCTGGAGAATTGCCCCTCTCGTTGCTCAACGTGTGCTGCTGATAGCGTGAAGTCTGCTGGGACGCCTTCTGATGGAGACAACCAGAGAGGGCAGCTGAAATTTGAAACGCGGCTTCACTTGGGACGTCACTAACTGGTGGAGATGAATAGGACTCCCTCGTTTGAATGGAAAGCATGTGATTCTTGCGGTTCCAAGTGAAAAAGAACAGTCAATTAGGGAGACACTTGACCTTTTGAACAGATGTGTCACGACCGACCTGCGCATGACAGAAAGACATCCATATAAGGGACCATCTCCCTCATGAACCTTCGGCGGATCCAGAAGTCCTTGTACAACACCAGATTCTTTCGACGACATCAGACAAGTTCAGTCCAGTCTTCAGCACCACGTTCAACAATAACAGGATTTCTCCAAGCCGTCATAGCCTGCTCGACATTGCATCTTTCCTTTTCGGGGGGGTTGAAGCTCTTTCCAGACTTCGTTTGGTCGAGATCGGAGGGGTTGTATAGTGAAGGTACCAGTTGCTGCGATTTTAGGCAACGCAGCATCGCGAAGTGAAGAGCGCGGCAGTGGTCTTCTCGCTCACCCACACAAACTGCCGTTGACGCTGCTCGGTAGCTTCTTCTGCGAATTCGTGTCTACAACATCGCATCATCAGCGACAAGCAGCACGTTCACAGAAACACCTCAACGACAGCACTTTGCAGACGCATTTCCAGTTCATGCAAACAAACAATTGCAATATTCTACCTTCTTGTCTCTTGCAAGGATGACAACTCCTCGAAAGATCTTGAAGCGGCCTTCCGCTGAGCGGTTGGCTCTTCTTCCCGTCGAGCATGACTCGGCCAACAGCATTGCCAGCAAGGAACTGGCCACCGAGATATTCTTCAAAACTCCTGTCAAACAGTCTCTCCCCCTCATTCCGGCCAATTTCCCTCCATCACATAGCTCTTCAGTCACATGGAAGAGCCCAGCCGTCAAGGAGAAGGAGGAATTCGAACGAATGAGGCAACGCGTCCGCCACATCGCGCCCCAACACGTTCCCAAGCCCAACCCAGGTAAAGCACCCTCGAAAATCTTTCCACAGAACGTGCAAGAATGGATGGCTCACAAGAAGGATATGCTAGCCATGGCAGAGGCGGAGAACAATAAGAATTGCGAACTCTTGAAGCGTCAAATCGAGGCACAGGACAAGATTCCCAAGGGACAGCGCAAGATCAAGTCGATCTTTGGAGAAGGAGGCAAGGTGTTTACCGATGGTCTCAGTCCTGTACTTGCTCTTCCTAGCATCTGGTCAGCAGAATATCTCGGAGCGTCTGCGCCATGGCCAAGCAAGTCAGAACTCGAGTGGTGTGGCGATTGCAGACAAAACTCGGGTGCAAAGACCAAATGTGGCCGCGTCCTTCCTACTCCTCGTCCTCGAAATGGCTATTTCTGGTCACCCTTCCCCGCCGACCAAGTCGGTCCCTTGTTCACGAATGGCCCTCTCCCCGGTGAATGGATGACGGCAAATAGGGGTATGGACAACGACCCAACCTTCGAGGACCAGGGGGTTTCATATGTTGGCATGGACTTGATGAAGGAAGTTGGCTTCTGCATGCCGGGCTACAGACCGGTGGAGATGAGACGTCGACCAGGCCCTGCCAACGAGATAATTGGCCCTGTCATCATCGATCCAGGTCACAACTTCGGAGTTATTGGCGACGGTCGCCCAACCAGAAACAGCGACGATGTGCAAGGTGCTTCTTGAAGAGAGTAACAGCAACCGTTCTAAGGATCACAGCAGTCAAATCGAGCAATTAGCAGACGACAACAGCGAGCCTAGAGACTCCTCCTGTAAAGAGTGATAGAGATAGCTTAAACTAAACTCTCAAGTCTCCTCCCCACGTTTCTCCAACCTCCACCATTTACTACTTAGTGGTAGCCTTTGTACTCGTACAACGATTCCATCCATTCGCCTATTCTGACTCCTCCTCCAACCTATCCAAACCCCTGTCATTAGGCCAACAAGCTCCCCACGCAGTTCCTCGGTGCCTCGTTCTGGCAAGCAATGCGGAGCAGACCCCCAATCAAGCTGACTGTCCCTATTCTCTATTCACTATTCACAGCTCACAGCTCACTGACTCAAATCTCGACCTCGGTTGTAACGCGGATACCGCGTTGCCGCTCAGGCCCTCACTCACGCCTCAAAGATGCCGCGGCCGTGTATGTTCATCTTACCCGCGATTGCGTCAACACGTAGGTGAATCAGCTGTTTCTAAGTGTTACAGGTACGAGTAAGAACGGTTACCGCTTTGAAAAGGTGAAGAAGGCGTCAGAAGAATAATAGTCATGAAATTTTTTGGTCCCGGATGATTAGCCTTCGATTGATTTAACCGCGCCTAGCAGTGAAAGATAGAGGGTTAGAAGGTGTTGCACCAAAAAAAAGAAGGAATCAGAATGGCTCGTAAGTCTAAACACTCAACCACTCTCACCCCATCGCCTCTCTTCACGGAGGTATCTACTTGCTAACTAAATCTCCCATGATGGTCTACAGTCCCCACCGTTGCTGCAGCCGTCGCTGGCACTGCCGCGATCGCTGCGTACCTCGACGCCAAATTCCTGATCCGTAAAGATTTGACCGCAGGCTCTTTGGGCGCGGGCCAAAAAGCCGCACAGGCCTTCACGATGGAGCGGTACACACAGAACCGCATGCTGATGTACCACGTATTCGAAGATCACGCCACGGGCGCCAACGCAGATAATCTCTTCCTGATGTTCGAGAACCGGACGTGGACATACAAGCAATTCTTCAACGACATACACAAAGTCGCAAACTGGTTGCGGAACGACCTGGGCATCAAGGAGAAGGAGATCGTCGCTTACGACGGACCCAACAGTCCCGAGTACTTGCTGCTGTGGTTCGGGCTGGAGGCGATACGCGCCTGTCCGGCGTTCATCAACTGTAACCTGACGGCGGGGCCACTGACGCACTCTGTCAAGCTGAGCGATTCACGGTACTTGATTGCAGATCGGGCGACCGCAGGGCTGGTCACGCCGTGTGAAGAGGAACTGAAGGCCGCGGGGATTCAGACAGTATGGTACGACGAGGCATTTATCTCGTCGCTCAGCGACACGACACCAATACCTAAATCCGTGCACAAGGGTATCCTGCCCACCGAAGTCAGCGGGCTGATCTACACGTCAGGAACGACGGGCATGCCCAAGGGCGTCATCATGTTGCGCGCGCGAGAACTCAACACCGCCCGAGGGATCGCACAATATCTGAAACTAAAGCCCGGCAATCGCATGTACACCTGCCTGCCGATGTACCACGGCGCGGCACACGGACTATGCGTAACACCGTCGGTCTTCGCCGGCTCGACCGTCGTGCTATCCCGCAAATTCAGCCACAAAACCCTGTGGCCTGAAGTACGCGCCTCCAAGGCAGACATCCTACAATACGTCGGCGAACTATGCCGGTATCTGATCAACGCCCCTCCCTCCGCCCTCGACAAATCCCACAATGTGCGCATGGCCTGGGGCAACGGGATGCGACCGGACGTGTGGGAAACCTTCCGACAGCGATTCGGCATCGAGTGCATCAACGAACTCTACGCCGCGACGGACGGCATGGGCGCATCCTTCAACGCCAACCGCGGCGAATTCGGCAAGAACGCCATCGGCACGCGCGGGCTGTTCTGGACCCTGACGAACGGACAAAACGAGAAGCGCGTGCGCATCGACATTGACAGTGAAGAGATCCTGCGCGACAACGACGGCTTCGCCATCGAGTGTCGGCTCGGCGAGGCCGGCGAGGTCGTCCACCGCATGGACCCGGCGACCGCGGCGGCCGTGTTCGCGGGCTACTACAAGAACCCCAAGGCCAGTGACAAGCGCTTCATCAGGAACCTTTTCAAAAAGGACGATCTGTGGTTCCGGTCCGGCGACATGATGCGCCAGGACGCCGACGGCTGCGTGTACTTCGTGGACCGCCTGGGCGACACGTTCCGCTGGCGCAGCGAGAACGTCTCGACGAATGAAGTCTCCGACGTCCTGGGCCGCTGGGAGCAGATCGCCGAGGCGAACGTCTACGGTGTGCAGGTGCCGCATGCGGACGGGCGCGCCGGGTGTGCCGCCATCGTCGCTACCGAGGCCAGTGCAGCCGGTGGTGGTATCGACTTCGCCGCCCTGACATCCTACCTCCTCGCCTCGCTGCCTCGCTACGCAGTGCCCATCTTCCTCCGCGTCGTGCCCGCGCTGGAGTACACGGGCACGATGAAGCTGCAGAAGGGCCGCCTGCGGAGCGAGGGCGTCGATGTGGATAAGATCGCGAAGTCGACGCCGCAGGACCGCATGTTCTGGCTGCCGCCTGGTGGGGACAAGTATGTGCCGTTTGGGAGGGCCGAGTGGGAGAGTCTCAAGGCGGGGAAGGTGAGGTTGTAGAAAGGAATGGGAAGGCGGTTAGAGACCTACCTTACTTCTTTTTTTTTTTTGAAAAAAAAAGAAACGGATTCAGACGTAGAGCAGATACACATCCGTGGCGAATCTCATTTGGTGGACAATCTCGAAAGGCCAATAACATAGAAAATGGAAGACGCCGTGGACGGCATACAGAGCACACACAGTAGTATCATATGGTGGCTTCTGAATCGTATACTATTGTTTTGGTCGCTTTCACCCCTTTGTAGCGCTGCCTTACTAGAAATGCTGCATCCTAGTTTGATACTATACACCCAATCACTCCAGCTCAAACAGGTACGTTGACCACCTTGGCCACTTTCGCCGCTCTCAGGAAAACACCTAAGGCTGCATCCAAAACCAATACAGACCCATGGCCTCGCCTTGTATCCACATCGTGTATCTCCCAGCTTGGTCTCGAGGCAAGCCCCCGAAACAAGAGGACCATCGAACTCGGTCCTGATATGGATCTCCAAAACAGATACTCTCTTTGGACTTCCCAAGTCAATCCCAATCACTCTCGCTCCCTCGAGTACCTCCAGCACGCGTTCAGAGGTGGTAGCAATGCTTTTTTGTTTTTTCTCCATCATTCATAAATTGGGTATCGAGCATTCAAGCAGGGTGTAAAACAAAGTAATCGCCGTCAGTCGTGAAAACGTCTATTGAACAGAAGAAACATGCTAGCCTGAAAGCTGCCAGGAGATGAGACTTCAGGCGAAAATAATAACACAGAATTGTCAAAGGTCGCTCCGCGAGAGCTGTGGCCGGTGGAAACTCAATGGTCAGATACTATTGTCTCATTCAAGAGCTCGTTTCAAATCGTTCCATTTCTGCTTGAGCCCTTCGTGTTCGCCGTTGAGCTAGAGACGAAAGTTAATATGTCATAGTCAAAACCATAAGATGCGGACTCACCTCAGCATATTTCATCTTCATCTCCACAAGCTCTCGTTCCATCTCGGCCATCTGCTCTTCCATGTGTCGATTTTCATTTTGCACTTCGATATTTCGCTGCATGACTTGCTCGGTGGTCGCTTTCAGTCTCTCTTCGACATTTGCAGCTTCGCTTTCGGCAACTTTCTTGAGCTCTGCGACTTGTCCCGTCAAGCTTTCATTTCGATCGTTCAATTCGCTGTTCTCGACTTTCAGTCGAACCAACTCATTGGCGATCTCGATGTGTTCAGAATCGGATTTTTCCGCTCTCTGCTCAAGAGACCGTATTTGTGAAGCTTTCGTTGCACAATCGGTCTTAAGATTCTCCAATTCGGTCTCACGAGCTTTCTCTGCTTTGGTGGTTGTCTCCCATTCTTCGCGATATTTGTTCAACATTTCTGGAGTGAGTTTGACGGCACAAGCATCTTGTACTAGAAGATCGGCTCGATAGACTTCAGTTTCGGATCCACCTGAACTACCGAAGAAGCCAGATTCCAGTATTGATTTCGACGAAGGTGTGGCATCAATGTAAACGTCGAAGATCTTCTCTTTGAGGAAATTGGTGAGACTCTGCATGTCCTGCATCTCCAGTAAACGAGGGACGTTCTTCTGGACCACAGCCATGCCAAATTTTAGGATAGCACCCTCAAGACCCTCACACAGCACCAAGTCATACACTCGCATCACGAGCTGAAGTGGAAACCGATATGCGAACATGGTCAAAAACCATTGGGTTGCGTACAAGTCAGGAGTGACACCTCTTCGCTTGAGATGACAATATAGGGCAGGTTCTAGATCTTCTAGTAGCCGCTCAAATTGGTAAAGATGTAAATGTAATCCAGGCATATCCTGGACGAAGAGATCCCGAACCTGATACTTGTTCATCAACCGTACCAGGAGACAGAAAGCTTCTTCTTGTGGCATCATGGTGAGCAATAGTGGCATGACCATGAAATTCATGCCTTGTGGATATCCAACAGCGTCATCAAATAATGCATATGCTCGCAGCACGTGAAACAAGGGATCCTGTAACCCTGCGGCCGCGGCATACTTTGAGTAACTTGTTCTTGAGCCCATATCTCGCTTGATGGCCTTTTCCAGCTTCGCAAGGGCAGCTGAGTCTTCTTTGGCCTTCTTGGCCCTCTCCGCCGCCAATTGCGTTTGGAGACGAGCAGTACTCAAAGGATCTGTACTTTCTTGCGAAGGAGAAGGAGACATCACTCCAACATTCGAGCTAGTGGCAGGAGTCGAATGATCAGATTTTATCGATGATCTTGACGAGGCAGTGGATTCCTTCTCCTTGAGACTGCCATTTGCGGCGCCATTTAGTAGTGGTGATTTCGGTATGCCCTCTTTTGACGGTTCGGAATTCGGCCCTCGAGACTTGAGCTCCCAGTAGACAGCCTCCAAATCTTCATTTTTACTGCCTGCAAGAACTTGCCAGATTACGGGCCGTATCGTCTGAGGAATTCCACCGCTGATAGCTTGAGTGAATTCATCAGGAGTTGTTCGTGCCACAGCCTGAGGACCTTCATTGACGACGTTCTGCCAAAAGTCCCAATCGATAGGAATGTGGGCATCGGCCTCGGCGGCGGCAACTCCTGAAACGGTGCCTGGAGGAAGATTTGGATTTGTGGGAAGGGGTGTCTCTGTCATGGGTGAAGACGGGGACATGACCGGGGTAGAGGCGATATTTTCATCCTGGCCAACGCTGCCAGGCGTTGCAATGCCCACACCTAAACTAGCAGAACGACCGATCAATCCTGCTATTGCGCCACCTTCAGCTGGCTCTGCCCCATCCATGGTTGTTATACCCGCTTCCTCTCGCAGCCGAAGCATTTTGAATTGCTCCCGTAATGAGGCCCGGGAAGGCAGTTTGGGACCATTCTGGCCATCTTGAGCCTCTTCCAAAGCCTTGAGCATCAATTCGGGGTTGCTTCCCAATGTCGATACGGATGCCGCAGTGTTCCTCCGAACATCTATTTGTGATCGCGAGGGTAGGGGAGGAGACCGAGTTTCTTTGGGAGTAGATGCAGCCCGGCTTAGCCAGCCAAAAGGAGTCGTCACTTTGCGACCGAAAGAAGAGGTTGGTTGAGATGCTGGAGGTGGGGGCGGCTGAGGTGACGGTGCTCGAGCGTCGGTTGAGGACTTTTTGGGAGGAGGCGGAGGTCCCCATGGTACGGATGGTAGAGAGGCAGAAAAGCCTTGGAATCTAGAACGTGCAGAGGGTTTCGGTGGGACGGGTTTCTCGGTAGGATCGCCGGAGCTGCTGGTGGCAGACTGGGCTGGTTTCAAAGGGGGTATCTCAGGTTCGTCGACAGCAGGGGACTCTTTCGTTATATCTGGAATCTTAGATTCTGAACTTCCAGTGCTCTCCCGCTGCTGGGCTCTCGATTTTGCTGGCTCTTCATGGCTAATGGCCGACTGAGGATCGGTCGAGCTCGTAGCATCTGAAGGTGATTGACCTGATTGAGTGGAGGAACGTTTCGAATCGTCGTTAGTATCATTGGCATCTTCGAATTTCTGTCATGAGACGTCAGAACCCATGCCTGCTTCCGGCTACAATAGTGGTATATAGCTCACCTCGTCGACTTCTGAGTTCTCTGCATTGTTCGCCATTTTGAATGCTTTCAAGGCCGATCAGACATGCTCGGGTATTCCTTCTCAACAGCCAGTGGATGGTGTACGTGAAGACCGAATTTTTTTGGCTGCTGGGTCCGAATGTGAGGATTGGACTCGATACTGGAGGATGGGGAACAGCCGATGCGGAGGTTCAAACGAAATTAGATTGTCACCGCAATCGATTGATTCACTGAGGTAATTGTCGACTCAACCGTGTGAGCGTGTATAAGGAACGTCACTTGATGGGGAGAGAGATGTCGATGCCCGTGGCGGCGGATGGTCACCGGGCTTCGGTTTGGTAAGTTTTGTAAATAGTTATAAAAGTATGGGAAGGAAGGATCGGCAAAGATCTGGCTCGGATCTTGAAAGGGCACTGGCGCAGGTTTCAAAGGGTCAATGTTGACGAGCATATGAGAAGGTCATATTCAAGACACGGTAAGCTTGGGATTCGCTGATCGTGGCACACGAGGCACAGTAGCACAGCGTCGTGTGAGCGTGTCCAACTCTATTTGATGACCCTGTCAGTGCGCAGGCGCAGGCAGGTGCTTGCCAGTAGGAGAAGGCTCCATGCCCTAGCCCAGCCCACTAAGCCCCTTTACCAATCCCCGGCAAATCATTCTTTGACTGTACCTTAAAGGGGGCCACTGGAGTCATTTTAGGAGGCTATCTAGGGAGCCCAGGCCACCCACTGGGGCATCTCGGGGGCTTCATGCAGCCTAGAAGATTCCCATTTGGCGTTTGCGGCTCCTCTTTCAATTCACTTGAAACATGAAACATGTCCTCGTCAGCAGCATCTACAAACGTACGAGTACTCTCTATCCCTTACATAGTTCCTCCTCCATTTCGGTCCATCTACCTTTCCTAAGAGGATCAAGACTTTTGAGTCTGTCCAACCAGTCTGCCACTTTGGACCGGTCTTCCTCCTGAAGTCCCGTCTTCAGTTTACTCTCTAGTATTGTACACTCAATCAGGGCTTGGTATGGCCATTTGCAATCTTGAGCATCCTCCAGAACTTCCTCAATGTATTCACGTTCCGCAGCGATGTATTCCAGACGCTGCTCTTTCGAAAGATTAGGGACCATGCTCTTTGCTGCCTGATCTAGATCGAATGTACACATGAGATTCTGATGATAGAACCACAATGACTGATCGTATGGGTCAAAGAGCGCTTTGTGAATCAACTCGAGCTCTGAGCGCAAAAGTCAGCATCGAATGCACTGGGAAGAGCAATATCACATACCTTCATCCAGCATCTTTTGTCGTTCCTGATCGGTGGCATTCTCCTCGTCCAGAATTCTGAGAATCAGCTTCGTGCGATTATGCCAGGCTGAGAAATTCGAGAGATTGGTTCCGATCATCTTCTTCGTGTAACCAAACTCATGCCGAGCCATACTCTCTCCTTGCAGTGTGGGACTCTCCAAACTTTGGACAACAGTTCGACGATATCCCCAGCCATGGAAGTTTCGGCTGTCTCGATTGAGCATTTTGACCACCAGGCCAAGTTCCTCTTCCCACAGCTTCCGTGCGTTTGTAGGAGGGAGAAGAAGGGTGGACTGCTCCAGTAGCCATAGTCTATGGTTCCATATCCAGTAGCATTTGGGAAATTTGAGTAGGAGGGGAAATAGAAATTGCAAATCCAACTGAATGATATCAAGAACCTGACTGATCCTGTTGTCTTCTTCTATCTCGCCGGAAGATGTCTGTTTCTGAAGATCTGTAAACTCGTTCACGTAGATGCGGCGACGATGATTCCAGACGGTATAATATTCGGGATTCCTCTTAAGGAGTTCTGCTGTCTTTTGGAGCAACTCTGGTGTAAATTCTTTAGCGGCGACCTTGTCGTTGACTTCCTGGACCAGTTGCTGATACTGGGTGATTTCTCTGAGTTCCTTCTGCCGCGATTCTGCTGTTCGCTCTTCCCGTGTCGATGCGCGGGGAACCCCATGCTACTTGCTTTGTTAATATTAATTGATTTGAACCAGCAGGACCGCTTGCTCACACTTGACATGATTCAAATCTGTTGTTGGAAGGAAATGGTTTGATTGATAGAAGAGTGAAGGAGCGATCAATGTCAGGGTGAAAACCATCTCGAAACAAATTCCAGGCAACACATTTTTACTCGTTCAAGTTGTTCCCCCTCAACATCAGTTCTGATCACGCAGCTTAGACAAGTGATGGCTTGTCACTAACATAAATACAGGTATTTTCTTTTTCATATTCTACAATCGACCTTCAACAGACCAACTTCAGCTCCAATAGCCTCCTGGCTCTTACTGGTCTTACCTCGAAAGTTGGATCACGATGTCAGGGAACTCGACTCGTGGAACAGCATCTTGAATGACTTCAACGAATTCTCTACTTCAAGGTCCATCAACACTCGTCTTTGCTATAGACTATTCCTGAGCCGCCTCGATGAACCGTGAAGAGTCCGATACAGGTCTATCGACTGCAGGAACATCGCCTTTCCCAGAATCGTTTGATGAAACCCCTCTGAGAGGACGCCCATTACTCCGCCGAGTTCCACAGAATCAGCCCACTTCAAACTTTCTGTTTGGAGACCATCCCTCCTTGACACCTTCAAGAAGTCGATTACGTCTGTAGCAGAGGCGAAGTCTCAGTGCAGGAAGTCCTGTTCGTTCCCGAGCACAATTCACGTCGCCTGATCGATTCATCCCTCAGAGACCACTACATACAGACCAAAGAGAATCGTACCAGACCAATAAGCCACCTGTCTTACTTCAAGGCCGCGAGCGAAATGATAGACGCCGGGATAATTCCATCAATCCCTTCCGGTCCGCGAGTGAGACTCGGCCGCAGGCCTTGACGAGACAAAGGAACTCCCAGAATGCCTACAATCTCCGTCCTCCGCACCACGTTCCCTCATTTGTGCATGGAAGAGATACTACTCCTGCGCACATCGACTCCAGAGTAGCAAACAGGCCTCTTCGTCAGATCAGTAGCGGTTTCTGGACTGTAGGAGGTCGTGTGGTGGTCCAATTAGGACAAATACAAGGCATTCCTTCTGGATCAGGAGGATTACTAGCGAGTGGTACTACTGCTCCTCTGCATACAGCCTCGTTCCTGGACCAAGCGACTCATGACGACAAAGTCCTGGCTCAAGAACGCCGACTCGCCCTAGCCCTTAGCATCGACCAAGCAAGTCGAATCTTGCTACAGACCATAACCCCAAAGGACGAATCTGTTCACTCTGACCGCGGTCCTATCGTCTGGGAAGATGGTGCTTGGGTACGAGAATCAGGAACATTGCGTGAGTTGAACGAGTCACTCAGCAAATGGCTAACTAATATTTTCTAGCTTCAAAGAAAATCGAGTTTCATCAGAGCGAGAAGGCTGTTCCCACGGTTCCATTCCGAGTTCTCGATGCGCCAAATCTCAAAGACGACTATTACTGTTCCGTCCTAACCTACAGCTTCACATGTCGGACGCTGGCTGTGGCATTGAGTCAAAAGGTGTATCTCTGGACTGAGCAGTATGGAGTTCGATATCCTCCACTCCCACCTACACGACCAACAAACTTCGTGACTTCTCTGTCGTTCTCATCTGAGATAGGAGGTAAAGCTATCCTGGCAGTCGCGCGGAACAGCGGCAGCGTCACGCTTTGGAGTCTTCTGGAATCAAAGCCACGTTTCGATGCACCTCATCCGTGCTCAGCGTCGTGTGTTTCATTCAAGCCAGTGGAAACCAGGCGCCTGAGCATCAACGGAACCGGAATGACCTCTTGTGAAGATCTTCTTGTCGGTGATGATTCTGGCAAAATATACTACTATTCATTGGAATGGCCAAAGCAGGAACCGGGTTCAATGACATTACTGGCCAAAATTGAAGCTCACAGTCAGAACATATGTGGTCTTGCTTGGTCTCCCGATGGGCATCATTTTGTTTCTGGTGGTAATGATAATCATGCGCTTCTATTCGAACCGGATGTCTTCCTCTACACAGAATACCAGCGACCTTTCCCCCAAAGCGTCCCTGAAGATGCTACTGATGTTGCCGGACCATCGGCGCCAATGGGTGTTCTTACACCTCCTGTCTCGCCGGACAGATATGCATCGATCCAAGAACAGACTTCCGTGAACATTGCCGGTACCCAACACGCCCCTGCACAGAATGTAGGTGTTGACACACCACCTCCGACACCTCCGCGCCGAGGAAGGATCAACACTCGCTCAACTCTGAGACCCAATGTTATAATGCCTGAACCAGACCCCCCTGCACAGCAGCAACCGATACTACGCAATGCGCTCGCTAATCCTAGCATTCCTGGTTACGTCAATGTTCATGCTTATTCATTTTACCATTCTGCAGCCGTGAAGGCCATCGCTTTTGCTCCCTGGCAGCCAAATCTTTTGGCAACTGGAGGAGGCAGTAATGACCGTCAGATACATTTCTTCCATACTGGCTCGGGGGCTACTCTAGCTCTCATCAACGTCTTTTCACAAGTCACCAGCTTGGTTTGGAGCACGACACGGCGTGAGATCGTCGCGACTTTTGGCTACTCGCAACCTGAACATGAGATTCGGATTGCTGTGTTCAGCTGGCCAAGCTGCGAATGCGTGGTAAGTATACCATGGGAAAGAAAGCAAAATGGTGAAATTGGTCGGGCTCTCTGGGCTATTCCATACCCAGGAGGACCGAATGATGCGATACCAACTCGAAGGTCGAGTGAGACAAATGAAGGTTTTGCGGCATGGGAAGCAGTCCGAAGAAGAGTAGCTGCACGGAGACGAACCGCTGAAGCAACAATACCCACAACGGATGTGGCCGGTGTTCGAGTACAACGCAGCCCTGCTCCAAGTCCGGATAGAACGTCTCTCACTCCAAGAAGACGGCCCCGACCTAATTCACAGAGCCGGCTACGAGAGAATCGAGAACAAAGGCAACTTCGAGGGGAAGGCGAGCCCTGGGCAAGTCGGACTCAACAGGAAGGAAGTCTCATCATTGCTTGTTGCGACCAGACAGTCAAGTTTTTCGAAATCTGGGCAGGAAAGAGCAAAGGCAAGAAGGCGCGCGGGCTAGGTAATCGTCCAGGCATACTTGGAGGGAGTCGAGTGCTCGAAGGCTGGTGTGACTATGTCGATGTCGATGAAATTGGGCTCGGAAAGGAAGTTATTCGGTGATACATCATTTTCGAGGTCGATTGGAAAGAGTAACATGGTGTGTTTCTACTATCCGTAGGTCACCCTCGTAACAGCATATCCGTATTGACGGAAGCAGGACTCAATATACTTACTAGCAGTGCTTTATGTGAATAGAATTCCTGAGTTTCATGTTCATTTTTCAATGTTCTTTCCCATTAAAATGGGGGACAGTACAGCTCATGTCCATGCTACTTACTTAGTAGTCTTAGCTACTTCATTTGTTCGCGCTTGCTGCTCGCTCGCTGGTCTCCAGGTCCTCGCTATGCTATGCTGATGCTATGTCATGCTGTGCAAGCTGGACAAGCTGAACAGGTAAAAATCATGCTTTTTTTTCCCCACACACAAAAACAAACCCGGTTCCAGGCCTCAATCTCATGTCCAGCCTCGGAAGAAAAAGTAAACGTGCCTGTAAAACGCCCTGTGTGGTTCGTAATCGTGGACAATTCGAGGGACTCGAAACACTTTGAAAAACGGCAATCTTCCCCCTCAACCTCCCCCTCCCCCGGGGCCTTGGGGTCTTTCTACCTCTGCACCTGAATCAACTCTGCTCTTCAGTCACACCGTGCATGACCGTTTATTATCGCCAACGATTATATGGGTTTGGTTCTTCAGGATACAACGGCCATGTGGGTAGTGCCTGTCTCAATTGCTCTTTGAGCGCTTTCGGAACTCTGGGTGCGTTGTAGTAAGGCCATGGCCCATCAGGTGCATCATTAGGGACGTCGGGCTCCATCATGCCTCCGGCCCGATAGTACTCGTATTCGTCGTCCTCGCTCCGCCAGACGTACTTTCTGATGTTCTCGTTCCTAGGATTCAAGGGATGCCATTCGGGGTATTCAAAATCGCCGTTGGCATGGGTTTCCGAGTCGGCTACCGGATTGAGCGTGTCCCAACACTTGGAGGAAATTGTTTCGACGTGAGGGATCTTCTGGATCTCTGAAGATGCATTGGAGTCTGCGTCGGAGTCGCGGTCGGAGTCGGCGTCTTCCTCCTCTTCTTCCTCTTCACCCTCGTCTTCGTCTTCGTCATCGGCATGTTCCTCTTCCTGTTGTGGTTCAGATTTGGCATCGGAGCCCTCCTAGGGTTCTTCGTCGCCATTGTCTTTGTCATCGCCTTGGTCGTCCTCATCGGTGCTCTCATCGCCCGTGACACGGACCTCGTCGCCGTTTTCTTCCTCAAAGTCAACGCTTCCGTCGTTAATGAAGCTGGCAAGCTCGGAGTCGTCTTCATCTTCGTCCTCGTCCTCTTCTTGGTCTGCTTCGCTGTCTTCATCTTCAGAGTCAGATGATGCAGAGGAAGATTCCGAGGCCACAGGTGAAGGACCCACGTCATCAGGATCCGAATCTTCTTCCGCTTCATCATCGACAAAGTTGACTCCATTGGGGGCGTCCCTGTCATGATCTTCGTCATCCTCGTCATCGTCATCGTCAGAGGACGAGGGATCATCTGCTCCATTGGCGAGGATGATGTCTTCTTCGTCCATGTCCTCGTCGTCATCGCTGTCGCCGACAAGGTCATCGAGATTGCGTTTCGATTTGCGAGCTTTCTTTGCGGGGTGAGATATGTCTTCGTCCAGATCATCGTCGCTGTCCCAATTGTCGGCACCCTCGATGTAGATCGTACCAGGCTCGTCACGAGCTTCTCGACCACCCAAAATCTGTCTGCGAGCGGCAATTTCTTTGCGCCATTTCAATTGTGCGTCCAGCATGTCTAGTTTGCCCTTGAGGAGTAATAGATGGTCGAGTGTCTTCATCTTCGAGTTTAGGACTGCGTACAATGGCTGGAGCTTGGCGATGGAGTCGGGCTGAGACGCGATGATGGCGCCGTGGCAGATGAACGTTGACTGTACCCAGGTGATGAGGTGGCCATATCGTCCCGGTCGGGAGGCAAGTCGTTCGGCAAGTTTTGAAAGGAGAAGGCCAGCGAGAGAGGAATCGAGACGCTGAATTGTTCCTTGGATGATGGATGTATCGTCGGCATGCAAGCACGCTTCGAGCAATGGGGTGTCGTTCGTGCGGAGCGACTGGCTCAGCACTGTCGCAAGAGACATCCCTGAGGGGATTGCCATTTGGGTTGATTTGGTTGCTAATGCCAAAGCGGCGGCGTCAGCAGGAAGGGCAGAGGCAATCGAGATTTCTGTAGGATGTTTCGACGCGAGCATTTCGCCAAAAGATGGTTCTGCCTTTTCGTCTGCGTCGGAACCGACCTCGTCGAGAGCTTGGTCCGCAGTTTGATCAGCGTCGACCATCTCCTCATCTGAATCGTCGAGTCCAGCTTCCGCTTCAAGTTCCTGATCATCTTCAGACTTGACCGCTACCATATCGCTCGACTCATAGTCATCTTCTTCTTCATCTTCATCACTGTCCGGGATGGTGATTGCCTCTGTGATTCCCGAACCAGCTGCTCCACCATTGACAACTAGAGTGGTCGACTCGTCGAGATGTGTTTTATTTTGACTCTTGGCTCCGTTGAGGGAAGCGGTATTCAAGGTTGACGAACTCTTTGCGGCAACAACTTCTTTCAGCCCATCAAAGAGCAGTTCTCCATTCCCTTCGTCTTGCCATCGGATCTTTTGGAAAGCCAAATCCACACCATTATCCGCAGAGACAATAATGAGATCATGACCGTGGAAAAATGCCGCAACTACGGGAACATGCTTCGTCTTTGAATCTGGTGCGATTAAGCGTACTGAAGCCGAGGCTTTCTTGGTAAGTTGCTTCCTGCTGGCTTTTAAATCGCCATTGACTGCTTTGGGTTCTTCGAAGGGCTGTGGAAACAATTCCACGGTACCATCCTTTGTGACGGCACATAGAATGCGTTGTCGCAGCACTTCTGGTGTGTCTTGAGAAGGCGTCGAAATGTCGATGGCATTGACCCCACTGCCTGCTACCAATGTCTTCACCAGCTTCTTCTGAGCAATGCCGTAGACATTGATGTATCTGTCAGAGTCCGCAGCAATGAAGTATTGAGAAAACTCTGGAGTAGAGCGCCAAAGTGAATGGATAGCAGTCTTGAAGGAGTCGTATTGATTTACTAGAAAATCCTCAGATGATGTGATGTTAACGGCGAATGGAGTAGATGACGCGCAAAGAATCTGGGGAACGGATTCGGAGGGAGAAGCGAGGAGGTTGATCGCGGGATCTGGAAGAGTGATTGTTCTGTTTCAGTTAGCCATTTTGTCCGTGTCTACACCCGCAGCGTGTGACCGACCTAATGGGTTGATTTGAGGTGAGATCCCATTGCACTAGCTTCGCATCTTCTCCGACGCTCCAAGCTTGCAAATAATCTCCAGACGAGAACTTGAAATCTCTAATACCTCTTTCATGTCCTCCTGTGAGAGTTTGCACGATTCTGCCTTCCGCAGGTGAGAAGATGCCGATTTCTGCACTGTTTGTGCCGTACGCTACCACTGCACCGTCGTTATTGTTTTGATCTCTCTTACGTTTCTTTTTGGTCTGCAGTCTCTCTTGGTACGCAGCACCATAGTAGCCCCAGTCAAGACAGGTGATTTTCGAACCTGACTTGGTCTGGTGGCTGCTCCGCAGGTGACCTGATGTGGTGTCGTGGATGCGCAGCTGATGTCCATCGAAACTCTGGATGACAGAGGCAAAGAGATGCAGTTGGAATTGTGAGGGAGCAAATGCCGACCTCAATATGGAGGATTTTCGAGTACTGATGCCAGCGGTGACGGCGGGCGCAGAGGCGGAGGAAATTTTGGAGACAGCGCTTTGGACATCTTTTCGACCCATGATGGCGGCTGTGCGCTTGGATTGAAACGGAGGGACACAATGGAGGGTCACGTAAGACGCAGCATGAAAGGCCGCATCACAAGATTGTCGAGTATCAAGCCTGGCTTTTTCACCTAACTCACTGCTTGTCGAGATCGAAATCTACAAAAAATTATCGACGGCCGCAGAAAAGTTCATGGTTGGAGACCGTGCCGCCTTGCCTCATCGGACCTAGCGTTCTTTATCGGCTAGCGGCTAAACGTGAAGTTCAGGCTGCATGCAAAATCTGAGCTTTCGACGTTTGAAGTTCTTCTACAACTCGCACTCTGTCGTTGCGTTGGACCAACCCGTCGCAAGGATTTGCTTGCTGCAGTGCACTTCCACGGTGATCGATACAGCGGATTGCAGACCACAAATCTGCCTTGTGACCTTGTGACCTGGACTAAGGATGGGTCCTTTCGAACGACATTATGCTTGTCTGTGTGAGAGCTCATCTACAAGTTGCAGTCTCTAGCAAGACCAAAATTTCCAGGTACGTCCCAGACTGACGGCAAGCAATATACTGGTGCTCTGAACCGTTGGAAAACTGGCTGTGTCTGATCTTTATTCCCTTTTCCGGTTCGACCGGTCAAGGCGGAAACCGGCGGAGATTATACTGCAGGGGACATATGCAGTGGAAAGCATCATCCACTTCTACGAAAATATCGCGAATCTCAAGAACACTCTGAGAACTGCAAGTGTGTGCACCTTGGTTGAGCACGGCAGACATATTCATTCTTCGATCAATCATCGATCTGTTGCATCTACGATTGCCTCAACACTGCTCACTAGCTGATCGTTCATCGCAAAAAATTGCATGACTCATGGAAATCGCGGCACGTGACAGGCAACCCGCCGCAATGAGCGAGCTGTGTTTCGGGGTTCTGCTCGGCTGCCTGCGTGTTTTGGAGTTCGCCTGGGAACAACGCGCGTTCTGTTGCCGCATCTCAATAACCTGATTATCAACCATTTCATTTATGCAATGTTGGAAATTCAACACTTGGAAAGAAGAGATAAAAGAAAAAAGAAACGCAAAGTTGAAAGAGAAGTGCTCATCTTTGTACTAGTACTATGCTAGGTTGAAGGGGTCCAAGAACAAAGGCAAGAAGCCGATTGTGGACTGTGATTTGTTGAGGTGGAGGCGTGAGGTACGCAAGAGTGTCAGACCGGGCAGAGGAGCGAGAAAAAAAAAGAGGAAAATGATGGATGGAGGGAAAAAGGGTGGCGCACAGAGCCACAGAGACTCGGACTGCCAAAGCTTCGGGGGCATGCCACTGGTGGATGAGCAGGCCAAACCAGTACCCGGTGGGGTCCAGCGCGGGCCAAATTTGGTTTCTAATTGGTTCAGACAAGGGCCCCCCTGGCATATCGTACTAGGCTCCTGCAGGGCAAGTCAATTTTGCGCTCGTCGGTCACAGTCAACTCCCGATAATACTTAAGCCAAAGCCGTGCCCTTTGCTGAAATTCGTCAGTCCGCGTCCGCTTTACCCTCGCCCATCCCCCAATTCCCCCCCCAAGACGCGTCGGTCCTTTAAAACGCCGCCCTTCCCATTGACGCGCTTGTCGCATCCCAAACACACAACCATCAACATTGGATCTTTTTGTTCCATCTATACGCGACCACCTCACCTATAATCTATCATCGACTCATTGCCATTGTCGTCATTGTTACCTGGCACTGGCATTGCATGATTTCTTTCTGTTGGAGGTATCTTACCACGGCAGAGAGAAATTGGATTCGCGACTGCTAGCAACGGACCTCTGGTTGGTTGGCTGGGTTTGGTTGCTCTCTTCACATCACGTGCCACCTTTGTCACGTGGTTCTTTGAGACTTGCACAAGTCACTCCCATTGCCTTCGCCATCGAAGCGAGACCTGGTTGTCGCCACTTAGCTGTGTCGACGCCAGTGCTCTGACTCCTTCGTCGAGTACTTATATCTCCCGACCGCCCTCGACCACTGACTCTTTCTGCCTGGTCGCACCTTGTTCTGTTCTTTCTTGCGCATTCTTTCGCCACCTTTTGCGCCCTGTAAATTATCACCGCCTTTAATAATTAATTTTCAACCCATTCCTTCCATTCGGCTGGTCCGACCTCCACCTATCTCAGGTCTGTGTGTTATCATTTTTCGATATCATGGATGTGGAAATGAAGATGGAGGCTAGCGGGTATGTTGATTTCATCTCACTTCAAGCTCACTCAGAAGACTCGATCTAACCCTCACCAGCTTGCCAACCGAGTTCAGCTCAACTTCACATCAATCTGAAGATGCGCACATCACAGACAACTTGGCTGCTTCCATATCAAATTCGGAGGCGATTATCAACACAAGTGCACCGAAGCCGCCTGCAGACCTGCCTTCACAATTAGAGCCAGTGCAGGCAGTTGCGGAAGCCGTCACAGAGGAAGTCGCAGAGGCAGTTCCAGTGGCAGTGCCTGAAGCAGTGCCCACGTCGGAGCCTGAGCCAACCAACTCAGTACCTTCAGAGCTGCCTGTCACCAATGGAATCACCGCGCACGAGATCGAAGTTCCAGTAATTCCGTCTACAAACATTCCTGATTCTCAAACTTCACTCAATAACACTTCTACCGCACCTCTACCGACCTCATCAATATCTGAGACTGAACTCACCGAATCTTTCATTCCCTCCTCCATCCCCGCTGAAATCCAATCAACAGCGACACCTCTGGAAACGAGTCAGTCTACCATGGATATTTCTGAACCTCCTCCACTTCCTGCGGAAGCGCCGATTTCGGACCTTCGAACAGCACCTCATGCCGATGCGTTAACACCAGACGCAGTTGCTAAGATCGAAGCGCATAAACACGAGTTGGACAATTCGGCCGATCTACCAGCCCCTGCCAAAAATGACGCTGCCGACGACTCAATCCCTGCCGTTACGACAATGGAAGTAGCTCAAACTAAAATCGGTCTCCCGTCTCCTCCAGCACAATCGCCTCCTCCCGCACCACAGCCTGCGCCTATCGAGCTTCCTCCGCGACCCCAATCCTACATCCCGGTCATTGCAGACTCCGATCTGATCTCCGAAGGACCTAAAGAGCCTGCGCCAACTCCAGCGGTAGCTCATCCAACAGAATCAACAGAATCAGCAGACCAGGTAATGACCGATGCGCCTGTGCTACCAAGCAAACCAGTTCACGAGCGAGAAGAGGATAACGAGGATACGGAACGTGCGGCAAAGCGTGTTAAGACGGATGAGCTGCAATCAGCTGTTGAAGAACCACATTTCAAGATTCCAGACGTTCCTTATGCAGCCTCTTCCCCAGCTACCGCCAACGGCGATGCAGCCTCATCTTCCGGGATACCAGCAGATGGTGACGACCATGTCACTCCTGCGCGTGTGGCGCATATGAAGAAAGTAATATCCAACTTGAAGAAGAGCAATGCCTCGACCAACTTCCGACTGCCAGTTGATTACGTTTCACTGAACTTGCCTCATTACCCCGACGTCATAAAACATCCCATGGATCTTGGGACCATAGATCATCGCTTGAAGGCGAATGACTACTCGTCAGTGTCTGCTTTTGTCGCTGACTTTGAATTGATCATCAGCAATTGTTACACGTTCAACGGCCCTGAACACGGGGTCTCGCAGCAAGCCAAGAAGATGAAACAATCTTTCGATGGCCAGATGAGGAATTTACCGAGAGCGAGCCTCGAAGAGCCTTCCAAAGAAGTTAAGAAGGCTGCAAAGAAGGCGGAACCAACGCGAACAGCACCTCCGCGTCGACCCTCTGTGAGCACTTCAACCGTCACTGTTGCATCCGCTGGTTCGCCAAGTTCGGCAGCTCCACCAACTCCCGCGTTCGCCCTCAATCCCGATGGCATGCCTCTTATTCGTCGCGATTCAAACATGGCCGATGGGAGACCCAAGCGTGCCATTGTTCCGACGAAGCGCAATTCCGAATTTGGTACCGGGAGACCGAGAAAGAAGAAGTATGAGCTGCAATTAAAGTTTTGCGACGAAGTTTTGAAGGAGTTAATGTCTCCTAAAAATTGGCAAGCAAATCAGTACTTCATAGAACCTGTGGATCCCGTGGCACTTAACATTCCCACCTATTTTCAAATTATCAAGAAGCCGATGGACTTGAAGACGGTTAGACAGAAGCTGTCGCAAAATAACTACGAGAAGGCCAAAGACTTTGAAGAAGATGTGCGTCTGATATTCAAAAACTGCTTCAAATTCAATCCCGAAGGCGACTTGGTCAACGCGTCCGGTCATCAACTCGAAGAGCTGTTCAACAAGAAGTGGGCGGGCAAAGATGATTGGATCTCCGCACGCGAACCTTCTTCGGTCACGCAATCGGACGCTGATGACGACGACGAAGAGGATGAGGAGGAGAGTGAAGATGAAGGCAATGATAGTGAGGAGGATCGTAACGAGAAGATTAAGAAACTGCAACAACAAATTGCAGAGATGTCCAAGCAGATGGGTGAGCTCACCCAGAAGAAGACTAAGAAGTCCAAGTCCCCGAGCGCAGGGAAGAAGAAGGACAAGACCAAAGTCAAGAAAGATAAGTCCGATTCTGCTGCACCAAAAGTCAGTAAGGATAAGAAGGAGCCGAAGAAGAAATCGTCATCATCAAAGAAACCTGAAAAAGAGCGCTGGGTTACCTTTGCAGAGAAACAATACATCTCCAATGGTATTGCCATGTTGCCAGAGAAACAGATGCAGGAAGCTCTCCGCATTATTCAAGCAAGTGTGCCATCGTTGGCAAACAGCGATCAAAGTGAGATCGAGCTTGATATTGAAGAGGTTCCTAATAGCGCGCTCCTGAAATTGCTTGGCTTTGTCAAGAAATACGCTGGTCCACCACCAGACGAACCAAAAGCCGAATCCCAAGAGTCTTACTCTGCCCCTGCACCGAGCAAGAGTAAGAAGAGCAAGCCCATGAGCAAGCATGAGCAGGAAGCGCAGATCGAAGAATTGAAGGGCAAGCTTGGTGCGTATGCCGGGCCGATCTCACCAAATGCTGTACAGAGCATCGAGACAGGTGACAGCAGCGACGATGATGATAGTGCGGAGGAGAGTGAGGAAGAATGAGTGCGTTGAAAATTTCCCAAAAGCTCGCGTGCTCTGATGTGCATTTGCCATCCATTCTAACGAGGTGAATTTTGAGCCAGAGGTGGGGGAGGAGAGACGGATGCTGGTAGTTGTGGTCGCAAGCACTAGAAGACAGACGGGTTAGCAATGACCCAACCAGTACTGCAATCTTGCCAAACACAAATGTCTCATGTATGAGTTGACCGTCAACTGCTCAGGGGAGAACCACATCCGGGGAAGAAGAGCTGCGGACGGGAGTGTAAGGTGTATTGGTGATCGGTGACAAGCAATGCAGCGCAATTGGCAGCTTTTGTATGAAGTATGTAACCGTTTTCGAGTTTTGCAGATTGCAAGCAGACAGAAGCAGATCAGATAGGCGAGCAGGCGAGTGAGGCAACTGAACCAATAAATTCGAAATTTTCAAACTCGGATCGAGTGCAGACAAAGTCTCAGAGAAATAGAATGTGCGAAGGTTGGCAGAGCTTGAATGTGAGGGAAAGTGGCCAGATATATAAGATATAACATGGGCACGGGGTAAGCAGACGAAAAACAAGTAAACAGCAACAGTGATGCCTGCTTGGCCCTTGGCCTGGCCCAACCATGAGTCGACGTCGGGAACTTTCATTGCTCAACTCTGTGGTACGTACCTATCAGTACCATCCTGTCCAGGTTGGTGAAAGGAAAGCATACTTGGCCAATCACGCGGAGGCATCAAAGAGCGGAAGGAAAGAGATCGACTACACACCCACGCTGTAAAAATATACATTTGATCCGTGTCGAAACTTTGATATGCTGCTAGAGAAAGACGCTGCGCAGGTATCTGAATACGCTATCTTCAACGAATAAACAGTAAAAGAAACAGTGAAGGAAAACACTGCCCTGCAATTTTAGCGTAGAGGAAGAGGATGCGCACAATACGTAGCAAGGCGCATAGATACCTAGGTACTGTGCTACAGCCCCCCATTTTAACTTTCTAGAACTTTGCCTAATCTGCAAACACAGTGACCACAAAATTACAGTGCCTGCCCTGCAATTTTAGCGTGCCCGGAGAGGATGACATGATGGCCCTCAGTACATTCTACGTAGAGGACTTGCCGGAATGTATAAATAGTAAAGTAGGCCAAAAACAATCAAAGTAAATCAAAGTAGCTGCCCTGCAATTTTTAGCGCGTGGGAGACCGATTGCGACAATTTGAAATGAAGACCTTGTAGAGATTCAAAGGTAAACCGGCGCTGGAGCCTGCTAGGTGGAGCGGTATCCCACGGTTAGGGAAAAAAATTAAATTTCATGTTGATCATCCCTTCAAAGTTCATGCAGTGAGTCATTTTAGATCAAGATGAAATCCCTCTCGACAAGTCCCGGACCTGCGCTTGAAGAACGAACAGCAGCAGCAGCAGCAGCAGCAGCAGGCTTGGTGGTCTGCGCGGAGTGTCGGTCTTCTACGACTTGATGCACGTCGAAACTCTGACCACTACCAGTGCCAGGTAGCATCGCGGCCTTTCTGGCCACCATTGGAACATCTAAGCCATCGAAAATAACCACTGTGTCGCCGGTCGTGGTTATGCTGGGGAAATGCTCACCCACACAGCGCCCGTGCTGTTGAGAAGCTTGAGCGCGGTCAATCCTCGCTGCGGCAAAATTTCGTTGAGTTGGCTGATGTGGACGCCGGAGAAGAGGGCTTCGTTGAGCAGCTCGTTAGGGAAATGGTGCATGGTGATCAGCGCATCGAGCGCAGCAAAATTTGATGGCCTTCTTCTGGAGACCCGACATCGTCCTCGTAGAATGCACTGCGCGCAAGGCTTCGCTGCTGCAGGCTTCGAATGTACTCTTGGGCAGCTTGAAGTAGGTCGTCGATGGAAGAGACGCTTCTGGTCCATGCTCCCATTTGCAGGTGACCATGCAAGGGCAGTAGGTCGATCGAAGACAGAGGACGAAAGAAGGAAAGTGCCACGTCAGTGATCGCACCGACGACCCTGCTTTGAGGCTGGAGCTCAGTGTTATTCGCGCAAAGCTTTCCGGCGAATTCTCTGTCCGTGCCAGCTTCGAGTGCCTGAAAAGTCTCTTCCCCTTTCTGGTTACCACCTAGGTCGATGGCGCCGACGAAAATGTAGCTCAGCTCGACCATATACCGTCTCGGCAAAATGCCTAGCGGGGTTGATTGGGCGCCATGACGGACACTAGGGTGGCAAAGTGTGGTCAAGAACCATTCCTAAGCTGTTCTTTCCGGGAATCATTTGAGGCTCATTGTTCAGTCCGCTCCTCTGAAGGAGGTCTGGAAGATAGTTTCCATATAAAAGATTTTGACTCGCGATGCTCATATCATTGATAGTGGAAATCGTTATCGAAACTGCCATCGTAGACGTGACTAAATTGTTCCTCGGCAATGAAGCTGTGCGCAACGTCGCTACTCAAGCCCTCAAAAAAGGCCATGGCGTTGTGAGGGTCAAGTTCCATCGGTACAAATGAATCGAATGACGAAGTTTGAGGCAATGACACCCAATCACTCGGATGCCTGATGTCGGATGGTCCGGGCATCGGGTTAAGAGGCTGTTGGACTTGGTGTTGCTGAGAATCGTGGCCTGAGTTGTTGAGGCTTGATGTGTCAACGGGATATGGAATGAAGCCATGATCTCCAAATGCCATGGTTCCATCCGATTGAATCTTGCCAGCAAAGAAGTTGAATGGCGTGACCTCTGCCGCCGCAACTCCCTGATCTTGCGCAGGGAATAAACTGGATCTTGGAGCTTGGGATTGCTGTTCCTGGTGATTGCTCAACGTAGGTGCTTGGAAGGGTGGTGGTTCTTTGGCGGCGAGCAACGCGAACAAGCGAAGTTCTCGAACGCCTTGATGTGCGGTTGCCCCTGCTTTCGCTCCTTGTAGCCACTGTTGGACATGAGCTAGAATGATGCCGAATTTGGCCGGAGTCCTACAGTTTTGGGATCCAGAAGCCTGTGCAGAGATGAGTTGCCATTTATGCAGAATGTCTTCGATGTCGAGAGTGTCTGGTTCGAGAATCTTGCTCAAGTCATTTATGCCCTGGCCATGTTGAGAAGAGTCGAACCACAGATTTAACAGGACGGTCAAGCAGTAGAAGCAGCGGATCCAGTGCATCACAGGCGCGCCGCGGATCCTGTTGACTTCCATGCCGGTGAATGTGCGGATACAGCGCTGCGATTCATGAATGAGGTTGAAAAGTGCTCGGGTATACGCTGGGGTCACAGTAAGAGGGTGCTGTGCTCCGTAACTGTTCGGGGAGGATCGAATCAAAAAGGGCGGACGCAGGTCTTCCAAGCCGTGTTTGACATACAGGACGACCTCGTATATCCTGGCTCTGTTGTAGTGGTATGCAATAGTCATTGAATCTTCGCAGAGAGACAATCAGTTTATGTGTTTGCACAACGAATTGGTAAATAATGCATTTTTCATACCCGCACACTTACCATCCATGACCATTTTATCCGTGCTGTCCCACCAGAGATCAAATTTTCGCGACAGAAGGTCAACAGCAGCTCGGACGCTGGGATCCTCAAACGAAGGTGGATCCGCAGGACCACCACGCCGAAAATAGTCTGCGATCTCTTCCGAGAGACGCTGTAGTTCGACCCAGGCTGCCAGCTTTTTATCCGTGGGTGCGGCGCTCGGTGAATCTTTCAGGTAGTTGAGACATCGCTCCATGAAGGGTGTGAAGGTCAGCATATTCGGACGATCCATGCTCAATGAGACACTGTTACACATTTGTTAGAAAGTCTGTTCTTTGAAGAAGAGAAGGATACTTTACCCAGCGCAGAGCAGATAGCAAGCCAAAATAGTTCGAAACCTCTCGATATCATCTGAAGTCGCTTCTGACAAACTTTGTGGCGAGCCATGAGCAGGCGATGTGCTAGTACTGGTACCTGTGAGTTCGCCCAGCCCAATGTCCATGGCCATGGTGGCCGCCATGTGAATGTATTGATAGTGCTTGAGATCCTCAAACTGGTCTGGAGGGAAATACCACGCAGCCATGATCAACATAGCCTGGACCAGTTCGAGATCTTTCATACTGCTGATCATGATCTTGTTTGCGAACTCTTTGAGCAACTCAACATTGAGTGATCGAAATAGGCCGGGGTCGGAGCTACCGCTGGCTGCGGCAATGACGGCCAGGAAGAGAGTGGGCTTCGAAGTTCGTACTTCTGTTGCCGTGGTATCTGCAGGAAACACCACGAGGGGAAACTCGGTCATGTAGTGACTGACAAATCGATCGAAGAGATCCTCGGCCTCGGGAATGGACACCAACTCCTGGCTATGGTCCCAATCTTCAAGACTGCTGTAGGGTGATCTTGTGGTAGAACGGTAGTCGGTCGCGTCGGATTTTCTCTTCAGAAGTCGGCTGCCTTGCAGCTCATGAGAGTCAATGGGTTCTTCCTCTAACCCTTGGTCCGAGCTAGGCTCACTCGCTTGAGTGGTACTGCGGGAAGCGCCCCTGCTGGTTCTAGATGGCGGCGAAGTCGTATTACTAGGAGGCCTCAGAAGACTGCTTTCCATAGCCTGTAGTTTCTGCTCCAGTTCTTTGATGCGAGTGTCGGTTCGCTTCCGAGGTTTCCTTCGAGTAGGCGTCACGAACACACAGCTTCGGTTGGTGACTTGACACCGTTGACATTTTGCTCCGGGGAGTTTGCTCTTGATTTGACACCGAACCTTAGATGCACGACATGGTTCGCAAGATCGATTGAGGGTCTCGGATGCTTTGTTTGCTCCGTCGTCCGCGTCTTTGGTACTTGTGGATGTTTTCTGTCCTTCTTGTTTTGGAGGCGATAGAGAAGACATGGTTTGGATTTGTTTGCGAACAGAATGAGATGGTCAGCCGCCCCGGTTTATCTGGCTTCTATATTCTCATGCTGCCTCTCGAAACGAGATCCTGTGAGAAACAAAGGAACTTCTGTGCATCTTTTGACTCAACCACTGCCTCACGCTGACCATGTCGATCGAAATAGGTTAATTTGTTCAGGGCGTAGAGCCTAACCCAATATACAATAACATCCCTTAGCCAAACTTTGCATTTGGGAGATGGCCACTGAGAAGCCTCCATCATTTCCTCTTTTCAAACGTATACCTTGGCAAGGCGGTCAGTTCCCGCCCTTAAGCGCGTGTATCAGAGGCTGAAAGGGAAAACATAGACTTTGGGTTTTCTGCAAAACGAGGTTGCCTGTCTCCTGAATCATAGCCCCGGCCCATTTTGGAGCCGTGAGCCGCGCTTCGCTTCGATTTGAGCACGAACGCCGGCATGACTAAGGGAAATAGGGCGGATCTTATGTTCTTCGCTATACACCAGAAACTATTTGGACACAACATACAACACGTAGGTCTTCCCTGAGAAACGACGCAGTACAATCGTCTACACCGTTGAGCGAGAAGGGTCCAGATCGCAATTTTCCATCTCTCCTTGGCCATGCCACGCGTCTCTCTGGAAGCCACGTATATACGTTCATTCAGCTCGGCGTCAAGCAACTATGTGGCGTACCATTTCTGACTTGAGGGAACATGCGCCATGCCTAAATGAGTGTTTTTAGGCACTCTTGTGTCCAGTTCTGGGTTGTTCTCATGCAAAGCGATGGATTTGCTCGCAATTCGTCTAGAATCAGCTCGAGGAGAAAACGCCAGGACGTCGGGATTTGAGTATGCTGAAGCACAAGGTAATATATAAACGCGGCACAGCAATCTGAGACTTCGAGAGTAATATTCCCTTCAAAAGATAAGACTTCTTCGCATCCAACCCATTGAAGGCTTTTTCCACGCGCTTGTCACTGTTCTTCGTCAAGTCAAGGACATTTTCTCAATGGCACCCATTCCTCTTTCTAAGGAGGATCAAGGCATCTGGGACAGCTACCTTGCCACAAAAGCACAACAACCACGTTTCAAGGACGCGAAGTTTACTATCCCCCTGCTAAAGGTGAAATCTAAAACCGAGAAGTCCCATTGGAGTGGTACGGATTATCCTACAATGGATCCGAGAAAAACGAACTAATTCTCCGCGCGCATCGAAGTGCTAACAACATCTACGTCCGGGAACCCTTTGAATTCCTCGGAGACCTCCTCAATGAGGAAATGGGCATCGATTGGACCCAGCCGATCAAAGTATACATGAAAAATCCCGCGGCGGGTGGCACAAACTACATTCAAATCGAGCCATCCTTGGCCATCAAGCCAAGTGCCCAGATGAAAAAAGAGACTCTCGATGCGAGGGGCGATTGGAACTATATGCTCTCTAGGGCAATTGGATTCAAGAAGGAGGGCTTCGGGCAAATGGAGCGTCTTTGCGGCGGATTCTATGTACGCGAGACCGCCTCCGGTCAATGCTGGTGGTGGTGGCAAGCGCGTATTCAAAATCATGATCGGATGTCTGTGAGCACTGGAAACAATCTTCTAGGTAACTTTCCGCGGCCCTCAGGAAAGGAGCGGAGTGGAGTGCTGGCATAGCTACCTACCTGGGCTGGTAGGAAACTACTGGGGATGCTGATGTAGACATGGAGCCCACTGTAGACTTCGATCTGGGTCAATTGAGCTTACGTGATCAGTGGTCGGGTTTCCACCAAAACCACCAGTCTGTGTTCTCGTAGATTTTGGAAGCCTCGAAAGAAGCTACAAATCCAGCGCATAGTATCCTCGCAGCACAGTATGCCAAGTGAGCTCACGTGCGACTTCCCAGAGCCGTGCCGCTTTTAAAACTTTATCGCTCTTCCTCTCGACTATTTCTTTTACTAGTAATAATAAATTCTAAATGATACCAATGATTGCAACGTCAATCCACATGATATTTAGCTATGCTCTAAGTTCCCGCCGTAGCGAGGAAACTCGTACAAGATAGAGTAAGCGAAATTGACGCCAATGTCGCACTGCAATTATCATGTAAGTCTCGGTGGAATACACGAAGACATCGTGTCCGGATGGAAGGCAATCTTAGAGATTAGGGACATTGGAAGGAGATGGTGCCTATATTGCTCGCTGCTCACAACTGCCCACTGGCCACAAATTACAAGCATCTCCGCTCTGAGTACATCACTTGGTCGCTGTACTTGCCCATAAGGATCGTCAGGCTACCGATGACTACGAAGTTACAATAATAATCTGATTGTCGTGCCTGAACTGGTAGAAAGAATAGCACGCTCTTCTCGTGCCGCGGCAGCTAGTATATAACACACAAGCTTGTGCTCTCAAGCTGTGATTTTTTATCAGCACTTTGTTGAGTTTGATGACAAAGTGTTGTAGTCGCGCCGCATGCGATGTTGTCGTCGCTCCACTTGCCGAGCGGTATTTGCGAAAGTCCATAAAGGAGGAGGAGAAGCTGTAGAGCTGAGTAATGTATCTGTCCCTGTGAGCAAAGCGCCTTTCTGATCCAAGTTTGATATGGCATGTTTGAACGAGTCCATTGAGAAGTAGCCGAGCTGCTTTTACTTGTATTTACCGTTGTTACGAAACAGTCGTCTCGAGAACAGTACAGCTCTTGATAGATCGATTTAAGACGGTCTGGAACCAGTCCAGATCCAATTTATGGTGCTTAATTCACCCTGGAATCGCTAAATCGGGATAGGAATGGTCCGCAATCGATCTGGAATAAAAAGAGGTCGTAATATTCGTATTGGTATTGTTTCTCATACAATGCCTATGATAGACTGTATATGTGAGCTGGTGGGGCGAGAGATTCCCTGTCTCGCAGGCCGCTCACGAATGTGAGGCTTCGAAATCACCGTCATATGCCATCGTAGTTTGATTATCGCTCAAAAGGACCGCCGACCAATGGCTGACTCCAGGCTCCCTAGTGCCTCGCCAGCGATCGCCTAAAATTGACGGATCGGAGTCGCCGCCGTCCGCGATAACAGCGGCGGGCAATCTAATCAACTTGAGCTGAGGCTAATTCTTTCTTAGAGATGTTCTCCCGCCTCAAGAACAGATCGTTCTACATATTGCTGTGTGGAAACGAGCTTACGGTCTCCAATTCATGGCTGCAGTGACGAAAACCATCAGCGACAGAAAGCCCAAACGCAAGACTTTCACAGGGTAATTGAAATCCAAAGAGTGGCGTTATTTTCTTCGCTGACGTCCCGTTCTAGCTGTTGGACATGTCGACATCGCAAAATCAAGTGCGACGCAATCCGCCCAGAATGTGTCCGTTGTCAGAAATCCAACGTCAAATGTGAGGGATACGACGTGAAGCTTTACTGGATTACAGGTGCAGACACAGTGGGCCCTTCTGCGATTAAACGCAAGGCAATGGCATTGCAAAGTAAGCTTAGACAGTTAGCTTCTCCTCCAGTTGCGACCGCGATAGATGACCTCCTACTATCAGATTCTCGAATGTGGTCACTACGACTTGACGAGGTGGATCAACAAATCGCTGTCATTGATACTTACGAGGGCACCAATCTTGTACCTATGCCCGTCGCGAATAGTCCATTCAACGTCTTTCCAGTCCGAGTTGGCGCTCCCAAGGAATCACAAATCGCTGATCCTGAGGGTCAAACCTTTACACCTAAGCTCGGCACGGAAACTGTGGACTTCGAATTTCGAGAAAGCGACAACCCGTCGGAATGTGGGTTCATGGCCTTCTCCGGCACAGAAACTTTGGAGTTGCAGCTTCAGACGCCTTCAATGCAAAACGGGGCTTCCATTTCCATATTCCGCTCTACTCCGAGCCTCTTACACGACCCAACTATATATCGCCTTCTGGACAATTATGCCCGTAATGTTGCCAACATCCTTCCCCCTCTGCCGCACCCAGGCAACCCATACTCTTCAATTTATGTCCCGAAAGCCATAGATGGCGCTTCATGGGTTGTGTCCGGTTTGGACTGCTCGGTTCCCGGCCTGGCATCGTGCCATATTTCCATTTTCTACGCCCTTTTGGCCACTTCGGCTTTCCACCTACGAGGTTCTGATCCAACGTGCGCATCGGACTTCGACGTGATAGCCAGGCATTTTCGAGCAAAGGCATTCGCTTCATTGCGAAAAGTATTGCTAGAATCTTGCCAAGCAACTGGAAGTTTGGCACTGAGTAATTGGTCAACACCTCTTCCTCGAGAATCTGTTCTCTCTGCAATGCTGACCCTGGTCACAATGGATGTAAGGTGGATTCATGTCTAACATCCCTATCGTGACATCCTTGCTGACACTACTATTTTAAAGGTTATGGAAGGATCAATGAGTGAGTATTGGGTTCACCTCGGTGGCATCGGTAATGTAGCAGCCCAGTTGTTAAGTGGAGCGAAAGGTTCACGCACGAAACAACACTTGGTTACCATAGCTTCTTTCTTGAAGATTGCTGCAAAAACTACTACGATCGACCTCCCACCTCTTCCCTGGACGGGCGAACCGTACATCCTTTCAAGTTTTAGGCCTGATGACTCCAGTGTTGGGTATGGTTTGGAATTCACGTACGGGATCACCTCAGCATTGGCGAGCCAGATGGAACGGATTGTCATCCTATCTCAACATATCTCCTACTACATTAATAATTCGCTGGATATACCTCCTCCACTGATCTCCGCGTGTGTGGCGCTTTCCAATACACTTTCCAAATGGTCGATCGAGACCGAGTCGCTTGCCCCCTTCTTCTCGAGCGCAGACACAAACCTTACTCTTCGAATAGCTAGGCACCACATTCTTGCCTTTGCTCGCGGCCTTCGAGTGTATTATCATACACGCATCCTTCCGTGTTCTCCGGCTGAAATGGAATTGCACGTCGATGGCGTGGCGAGTCACCTAATGGAAATCGAAAGCATTAAAGCCATGGCTGGCTACGACCTTAACGCATCTGCGACGATCCTTTGGCCGGGATTTATCGCTTCTTGCGAGGCAGAGAAGGGCCATGGCCGCCAAGTCTGGTATCGATGGTGGATTGGCATGTTGAAGTATCGCATTGGCAATATCGACACCTTATGGAAATTGGTCCAAGAAGCTTGGCAATTCAAGGATATCGAAGGATCTACGGAGGCTCCTGCATGGATGCCCGTGCTTCGACGAAGTCGACAACGCATACTGGCTATTTGAGGTTTTTGACTTTGAATAAGTTAGCGTGAGTTTCATTCACGCCGTGGTGGATAAATATTGGGATGGGTCATATCTCCAACAAGACGAAGTTTTGGTGCTTAAAGAGTCAGCTGCAAAGAATTCGAAGCCGTTGACTGCTGTTGGAACAAGCGACGAAATGAAGTTTGTTCTAATCTGCCACAATCTTTGCCAATATCTTTCCTAAGCGCTGGACACCTTCAACAATTCGATAGGTGTCTTCCCATGCAAAACAAATACGCACACCTGTCTTGACAGGCACACTCTGTTCGTCCCCACAAACCTCAAAGTTCTCGCCACAGCCAACAATCACATTCTCCTCTTGCTCTGCAAGAATGGCGAATTTAGCAGCATCAACGTTTTGCGGCAGATGGAAGTAAACGTAATATCCACCTTCGACTGCCAGAGGCCTTTGGTTGCAGAAGTCCTGTACTGCCATATCGAGGCGCGCACCATGAGGCACAAGGTACTCCTGTGCTGCTGCTACCATAGCAGCCGATCGATGTCGGTAAGTGGGGATCAGCTCAGTGTTGAGGTAATCTTCCAGTGCGCCAGATCGAATTACTTCTGCAATTATTGCGGCAGTGAACTGGCTTGGGGATCCGCCACTTCGAGTCGAGCCGCACTGAGACAGCCCGGCTGCAAACAATTCTGTGGATTCGGTCCAACCTGTTCTCAATCCTGGCCCTAGAATCTTCGAAAAAGAGCCGTTGCTGACGACGTTACCGAATGGCGAGGAGACGCCGCCGTCCAATACGTGGTCGATGTCCACTAGACGAGGCATAGTAGCTCCTCCAAGATGGGTTGGCTTCCAATTCAAAAAGTCATAAACGTCATCGGAGATCACCAAGGCATCATAACGGCGAGCTAAGTGGACCAGTTGCTCACGTCTTCGAAGGGACATGGTCTTGCCCGTGGGGTTGGAAAATGTTGGAATACAATAAATGATGTTTCTATAGTGTTTTTGATTGGACAGTGGCTTCTTAGTGGGCTGGTGCGTCATGGTCAGATCAATTTGTCCAGCGATCTTTCTGCATATCAACTTACGCGTCTTATAGTTAGATCACCCGCCGAAATCAACTCTTCTAGTCTGTTGATGTCAATTCCTTCATCATCCTCCGGCACGGCCTTCAAACGACCAACAAAGCCATGGTCCTCGAAGACACGACATGCAAGGAAATATGTTGGTGCAACCATGTATATATTTTGAGTGTACAGTGGATCGGAAAAGACCTGGAGGATGCACGCCAAACCCTGGCTTGCGCCCCCCGTGGCCGTCAAACGTGACTGCGATGTCCATGGTGAAGAATAGAATTTGGCAAGAAGCGGAGCAAGAGCATCTCGCAGCGAAGGTGGTCCAGCATCAGGACCGTACAGGAGAGATGGCACCGAAAGACGAGGGCTCGCTAGCAATGACCGAGAGGCAGTTTTGAGAAGAGAAATAGGGAGGAGGTCTGGAGACGGCCAACCTTGGAAAAGGTCTATCAAAGAGGAAGACGTTGGCATTGCTAGAGAAGCAGAAGAACAAGCCTTGCTCAAACAATGCATTAGCCGACTTTGATATGAAGGAGAGTTGATAACCTCACTGAGGTGATTGGAATGTCTTGGATAAGTTAACATCGCATGAGCTGCTCGAATACTTATCCTCTGGTCCATCGTGAAGTTAGATCGAAAAAATATTCGAAGTGTGCACACCACCAAAGATATACGGGCAGGTGTCAGCGAGCATCACGCAATTAGGAATAGACAAGACATGAGCAATACATAGTACTAGGTAGATGGCGACACAGCTTCTAGTGTGAGCATCGCGTGGCTGGAAGGGACGCTGAATCTCGTTGACCACGGCAGGAGGCTTATTGGTGCGGGACTTCTTGGTCGGCTGTCGTCGGCAGCCGTTTCGCTGACACCTTCCTCGCCCAGTACTGCTGCGGCCCACTTGGCAATACAGAAACGCCGAGAAATGTGGTCGGCGGTTGATAAGCTTAAGCTTAATTTGGGGTCTTAGCCAGTTGACGGACACTTTCGCCACTTTTCCATGGTAACCTCATGTCGGGACTATCTGCGGTCAAACATTTGACAGCCATCATCCATCCGATAAGATCGCTGACAGCTGCCATCGTTTAGAACAGAATACAAACCATAAACAACAGGCTCGAATGGTTGCTATTTGGGAGCGTGTTAAGGAACGCAAGACTCACATCATGTCCAGGTATTTATTTGGAGGGTTTTCCTCCGAATGCATCATGGCCAGCAACATCTTCCTTCTTTCACAGATTTCCATAATACCAGGACAAAATCTCGCAAATATCAGCCATGAGCCTAACGGGGATCGAAAACCCTCTAGACTGTCGCCACCCCAAGGGCGATCTCGACAAGGGTTCCATTGAAGACGGTGAGAAGCAGACTGCCCGACAAAGATCCAGCCTGATCAATGTCTCGGGTCATGAGCAAGAACTCGATCGGCAGTTCGGGCTTCTCAGTATCATTTCAGCTGGGATTGTGACAGGCAATACATGGACTGCTCTTGGCGGTGCAATTGTAAAGACTAACCCCATGTCCATATCTTGCCGCGGTGTGTCGCTAACTAGACGCACCAGGTGGTTGCTTTGTACAACGGGGGTCCTCCAGGGGTTATATATGAATTGTGAGCAGCACCGTCTCGTCGAGATGTCCTTTAACTCATCCATTTTGCAGCATCACGGTGTCGATCTGCTACTGGTTTGTCGGGGCCTCGATCGCAGAACTCGCTTCGGCTATCCCTGCCTCTGGCGGAGGTTTGTACATTCCCCTCTTCCCGGCCCCTATATCTTCTAACATATACAGTCTATCACTGGGCGACAGTTGCTGCCGGACCTAGATATGGCCGAGTCTGCGGCTGGTTCGCTGGCTGGTGGAATCTGCTGGCCTGGATCTTTGGCGCGTCGGCAAATTCTGCAATCATTGGCAACGGCGTCCTGTTCTGCTACTCTCTTTACCACCCGAACTTGGAAATCCAGCGCTGGCAAGTCTTTATTGTCTACGAGATCGTCACAGTGATCTGCTGCGCCATTGTGCTTTGTTGCAACAGCGTTCTTGCTGGCATTAACCGAGTCGGCTGCTTCTTCATGCTGGGCGGAATTTTCGTCACCGTCATGGTTTGTGCCATCATGCCATCCTATAACGGCCAGGGTCATGCTTCCAGTCACTTTGTTTGGGCAGATTGGTTCAATGGCACCGGATATTCGAGTAATGGCCTCGTTTTTTTGACCGGTATGCTCAACGGCGCTTTTGCCGTGGGTACGCCGGACTGTCTTACCCACCTCGCGGAGGAAATTCCAAAGTAAGCCTGCCGTTCTCCACAAAGGCCGACACTCTGCTGACGAGAAGCTTAGGCCAAGTTCCAACCTACCCAAAGCGATTCTTGCTCAGATCATCGTTGGTTTCGTCACAGCTCTTGTTTACATGATCTCCATTTTCTATTCTATCAACGATTTCCAAGGTCTTTTCGAGGCCGACTCAGTCTTTCCACTCGGGAACATATATCAACAGGCCACTGGTTCTCGCGGCGGCGCTGTTGGCCTGGTAATCGTCATTCTCCTCCCAATCTGCTGCGCCACAATCGGCTGCTACACGACTGCGGGACGAATGCTTTGGACTCTGGCAAGGGATGGTGCAACACCAGGCCGGTCATCTATCAGCCGGGTCAGCGCTCGCTTCGGCAACCCCTTCAACGCCACCCTTGCCTGTGGAATTGTGTCCATATGTATGGGGGGGATATTCGTTGGCTCAGTGGCGGCTTTCGACGCCTTTATTGGCGCATTCGTCATCCTATCTACAGCCTCCTTCCTCGCAGCGATCATTCCCAACGTCTTGACGAAGCGTAGCAATATCCGCCCTGGAGCTTTCCGCATGAAAGGTTGGCTCGGCTACACCGTCAACATCATTGCCTGTGTCTACATGATCGTGTTCATGGTGTTTTACAGCTTCCCTTACGCGATGCCTGTTACAGCAGAGAACATGAATTACTCGAGCCTGGTTACCGGAGGACTTACCATCTTTGTTGCGTTGTGGTGGATTTTTGGAAGCAAAGACTACGTGGGTCCTATGGCTGTGATGGACGCGGTGAGCGTGGAATAAAGGGAAGACGCGTCATTTTAGCAATAAGGTCACACAACGAGGCTAGATGTTCGCTAGCCTTGGCAGAGCTAAGTTGCAACAAGCATCGACACTTCGGCATGGGCTTCTCTTCTTGCTTCGTGAAATTTCACCTTCGCAATCCACCTCGGCCTTTAGATATATGTATCCAATATGTAGCACTATGTACATGTCTGGCATCTTATGTACGCGCTATTGATACTATATAGCTCTAGATCACTCACCATGTACCAGCTCGGATCTAAACTGGGCAGAATCAGTCAAATCCATCCTATATCTCCTCCAAACCAGGCTGAGACTAACTTAGATTAGATCTGCTTCAGAACGCATTAGATTAGGCCTGGCCTAGGCTAGTCCACTTCTAAATTACTATTTTAATATTACTTCTATTAATTGTCTTTAGTAGATATAGATATCTTGACCGTCTCTATCTAAGAGCGCGAAGTATCCTAGCCCCCACACCGAGTAAGACACAGGTGAGCGTGCACGCGGCTCACCCTGACTCGCGCGCGGCCGGGGAGAGCACAGGGCGGCATCACCCTCGGCCCGATCGGGGGTGCGCCGCCTGCAAGACTCGCCCACATTGGCAAGCATACCTAGGCAGCCCCGCGACTGTTATAATTTCGTGACATCACAGTCACAAACGGTCAACCAAAAACTGGTTTCAAGCTTGACAATGACGATGGAATGGTAAGACGTAGTATATGATGAGCTCTTCCTACCTGTCTAGTCTCTTGGATAAGAAAGACCTGGCCTCGAACTCGTCCATCTCGAGAGCAAAAGCAAGAACTCAAGCACAATTGTCATTTCAGGACAGCTAACACGAGAAAGCCACAATGCCCACCACTCGCAGTGAGCCACTGTTCCCGCCACGACTTTTCATCCTCCTCTCCTCTCCACGGCACACCATGAGAAAGTAAAGGCTAACCCAAAACCCCAAAAACAGGCGCGGACGCCACCAGCGCCGCAGACGACCCGCTCGAGAAAGCCGAGGCCAAGAAGGAGAGCGGCCCTGCCGCGACCGAGGGCATCAAAGGCGAAGCAGCGCTGGATGAGGCTATTGGCGACAAAGGACCAGATCCGGAGGTGACGTCGGCGGACGACGATCCGCTGGAGAAGGCTGAGGCTACGAAGGAGAAGAAGGGGTCTTGAGCCGAGCGGATAGGCACGTAAGCTGCTAGCTGTGAGTATCTGTAAGATACAGGTTGATGTAGGTGAAATTCAAATGCCATGGGATTAGCAACATGTCGGTTGGGGCCTGTCTTTCAAAGAAGAGGGCGAGAAGATCGCGTCCAGCGCCAAGCCGATATGGGATTGGGATCGCATATGCGCCTTGCTTGACTGTTCTGAGGTAGACTCGGAGCCGTCTACTCCTTCACTAGGCATTCCATCGTCTCACTAGTTATGTATGGCTTCAGTAACAAATAGCCTCCATTCACGATAGAAAAGTCCATTAACTTTCCCGCTTTGAATTACAGCAAAACACACTATGGATCACCTATTCTCCTTATCGGAAGGAGTTCGTCGACATCCGGAAATAGACCATCTATGCTCTACCCAATTCTCATTAGATGATGAGATCTCATTCCACCAATATCCGCAGTTGCAGCCTTACAATTTCGAAACCGAGTCCCTCATCCAATCCATGGACTTCTCGCCGCTCGACGAATGGCAGGTCGATGCATTTCTGCAAGAATGGCTATTCTTCATTCTTCTGGCCGACGTCTTTCGAATTGTAGGTGTCAGACTTGTGCTAGAAGACTTTGTCGTCGCTGGAGAGAGCCGCTTTCGCGATCGTGAAGAACCTGATCGTAAGATTGTGACGACGAGGGAGTTGCCTCGGTATTTGGAATTGTGGTACACGCAGGAACGCAAGTGCATTGACAGGGATGATGATCAGAACACGTCGATGATTCAAGACCAGTGCAGAGAGCGAGCTATGAAGATATTTGGCTTGCTGCGAAGTGCGACGACCGCGTATTCTAACCTGCAGTGGCACTCGAATAGATATACCCTGATCGGTCCGTTTGGGCTTTCTATCGTCTGTCTGCTTGAGACTTTGCATCACGCCGCACATACCATCTACTCGACGGTGCTTTCAGAGCAGGAGCGAGCGGAAGTGACGCTGAGCTGGCCATCATCTCTGTGGCTACCTAGGAGGATGGAGAGAGATGGTTGGTGTCCCAATCATGTCCGGCGACTGGAGTATCTCCTCTCAAATTCGGGCTTGTATTTTGCCAGTTCGCTGCAATTTAGCATAGACTCGGCGTTGGACTTCGATCATTCCAATTGCAAGGAGCTCGAATGCAATGTCAACCTTCTCGATCGAGATACGTACCAACCATTGCATTTGTGTGTCTCTGGCGACTGTCTCCACTTGGGCCCCGACCAAGACGAGATCGAAAAGTTGCTGCGTGCTGGAAAAGTCCCTGTCTTACGCGTGGTGGATAGTCCGGTAGGAAATGGTGACTGGTTGCAGTTGGAGGTCGTCAGTTCTGACCAGGTACCTTACACAGCCATATCTCACGTATGGTCGGACGGACGAGGCAATCTCGAAGCGAATACGCTACCATCTTGTCAAGTGTCACATGTGGTCTCTCTGATCAAGCACTCACAGGGGGGCGAAAAGCCATGTTTCTGGATGGACACCTTGTGTTGTCCAGTGAAGGGACCGCTTCGTCGAGTGGCGATCTCATTGATGAGAAAGACTTATGAAGAAGCTGAGCAGGTCTTGGTCCTGGATAAAGCACTTGAAGACGTGTCTTGCCAAGTTGAACATGAAGAAGTCTTAATGCGCGTCACATGCTCTGGGTGGATGCGCCGACTCTGGACGCTGCAGGAAGGCGTCCTTGCACGGAAACTGCTATTTCAGTTTCACGAAGATTGCATCGACCTCGAAGCCATGCGGAGAGTGGTGGAAGGCACCGCTGAGCGAGGTCTCCGGTCCCCGATAGCTAGCGACGTTGTTGCGTGCTGCTACAACTTTCAGAGGTTCAAAACTATCAGGCCAAGTGAGGTGCTAGATCTAGTTCGCGCTGCGCAGTGGCGAACAACTAGCTGGGCGCAAGATGAGACGATTTGCTTGAGCATCTTACTCGACCTTGATGTGGGCAAGATTGAAGCGACAGAGCCCGAGGCAAGAATGAGCACTTTTCTGGATATGTTGGGCAGTTTTCCCTTCGAGTTGGCCTTCCTGCCAGGTCCCAGACTGCAACAAAAGAATTACAGATGGGCGCCTCGCTCTCTTATGCCTGCGGAAGGACACAATCTTCCACCAACCTATACAATCGCGTCGCAGAGACCGACAGGTCTGTTCGTGAAGGCTCCAGGATTGCGGCTTAGCAATCTGCAAGGAGGATCAGATATAGTTTGGGTCCGTCTGGGGAAGGAGAGCTCCGCCTATATCGTGCGCAATCTCTCTCAGAGGGACGATGGAGGAGCATCTTGGAAAGACAACCCTTTAGATATGTTAGATGAGCAAGTCATCATCTGTGCCGGACATATACGGTCAATGGGATTGGATGCCGAGGCAGGGTTGTTGGTGAATGTCACATTCCAGGACGAAGAGGTGACGGTCTGTGACATGGTGTCGCGAGTCCATGTTGCTCGAGACACCCATAATGTACTGCAGCAGATGGTTAAAACACACGTGGGCGATGAAGTGCCTAAATCAGCATTTTCGAAGAGTGGAATAGCGGAATGGATCGATGAACGGGTCTGGTCTATACAATAACATACCACGAAGCCTGATCAACCCAGCATCTCGCAACAAACAGGACCATTGTCAAAAGACTTACGCTAGCCAACACTCCTGATTTTTGAGACCTTGTAGGCTTTTGTGACCTCAACCCCGAACGCCAGAGTGATACAGCTCTTTCATTTGATGTTTTTCTAAATAAACCATGCTCATGCATAAGCAGCGCTTCCCGAGTCATACGCCTTACCCCATGCTTTTTTTAACTTCAACATTGACATTCATAATCATCTGGCATCGGTCTCTGGCCAATTCCGTACCCGCCACCGTACACATTCTCCGCGACCATCCTCAACGTCATAGGCATCATGTTGTTCTTGTAGTACTCCTGGATGTCGCTCTTCTCGACCGCATGTTGAATGTTGAAGTCCTCGTCCGTCATCGCCATACTTTCGCAAGCCTTCTGTTTCTCATTGTTCCACCAGGATGGCAACATTTTGGCGGTTTTGGCTCGTGAAAGGAAGTCGCGGAAGACTGGTAGGGGAGGTTCTTCGCCGTAGATGCCGTGATTGTGCCCGCCGAAGGTGTAGTCATCTTCGCAGCGTAGGCGGAAAGTATCGATCATTAGAGAATAAGCCTTTCTCTCGTCACTGCCATGTTCTTTGAAGTAGTTGAGCAGGTGTGGATGAGGAGCGGGGAGGGCGCGACAGGGTCGGCGGCATGTGGTTTTGTGTTGGGTCCAGTCGGCGGTTTGGCACTCTAAGATAGATCAAAAGGTGATTCAGAGTCAGCCCTAGTTCGAATCTGTCGAAAGGGAGGCGAGGGGTAGATGCTGAATGGTGCTGGATGTACCTTTCGAGCAGTAGTTCACTTTCTGACAGCGCCCACATCTCTTCATACTAGACCCTACTGGCAGGTCGGCAGTGGATTTGTTGCACGAGGCACATTCTCGTGGTTCGTTGAGAGTGTTCGATGAGTCTGCCATGACGGTGATGCTGCTGTTTTTCTTGGTCCTTTATCCGGCGATAGTAAAACTCCGAGGACTACTCTCTAATGATCCAAAGTATCAATTGCGGGGTGTCAATGTGAGTTGAGGTGGTAGGGAGTTTGGTCTCCATGTGACGCGTCAGGAATTTAAGGCGCGTTACGTGTCGGACATCATCTTGGCTACGCGCCATCACGTGCGGAAGCTGCTTCCACAATTCACCTCTAGCAACATTACGAACATAATACTGGTCTCTAACATCGAGGTGACCGTTGCACTTCAACTTTTTGTTGTTGACTGTGATTTGATCATGCCACATCATCATCATAGGGGTTTAATCCGGTAAGACATCTCGAGGGGAAGCAAGTCTTACCGCCACGAGCTGTTTTAATTAGCTTCTTCCTACGACATAGCCCTTTTTCCAGGCTTCGATCTGCTTTCATTCATCGGAAAGGAGAAGTCGGAGTAGCTTCGGGGATGAATCTGACTTGACAGCGCCCCGCACGCTAAAAGACGAAGCCTTCCTTTGCACCGACTGTCAACTTCTTCTAGATGGGAGCGGATCAGCCCTGATCTCGACCCCTTGCATTAGCTGGTGGCTTGAAGGTGAAGATGATCCCTCTACTGCCGGATGCCGGATTTGAGGCGAATCCTGCGTTTGCGGAAGTCTGGCAACATGTCACAGAGCGTTTGCTTGAGCAAGATGGATCAAAGAGGGCGGCGAATGAGGCAAGGATCAAGGCATGGAGTGAGGGCAGGGCGAAGGAGACATCTCCTCTTGATCATGATTTTCTTGAGGCAGAGGAGGAAGAGTCGTTCTCGGTACACCAAACCCTGAAATCAGTTAACGCAAATGACGACAAGAAAAGGCCGCGCGATTTCGAGCGCGAGTTGCATACTCTCAGGGTTGCGAGGATGAAGAAACACATTTTGAAAGAGATGCTTATCGAAGTGTCATACCGCGAAGACCCGAATTCTGATTTAGTGGCCAAGCCAGAAGCGTCTGGTAACAGTCGATTGCCACTGGTCAAAGGCGTAGGAGTAGGGGACGTAACGAACAGGGCTACTGATATCTACCCTAACAATGTCCAAGGCGTGGATAAGCAGAAAGATACGGAAACAAGATCTCAAACCAGTGCCACGAATCACCAGACGAGGCGTTTGATCCACCTGAGGGATCTCATCCTGACTATGGCCGTGTATCTGGAGATGAGTCTGGATCCTTCTTCTGTGCGTGTTATGTCAACTGAAGAGGACGATATGATGTCCGAGAACATTGCAGATTTCGAAGCCAATGTTCTTCTCATCGGAGGTGAGGTGTCATCCAGCCTCATGGAGCTCGAAGCTTCCCTTGCAAGACTAGCGTATCTTGCACACAACGAAGTCGAAGATACTGATAACGCTTCGTACTCTTCATCTCTAGGTGAAAGCATACGAACTCAGATCGATCATCTCAAAGACGTCCAGGAAAATACGCTACCAACGTCCCTCTCCACACTGACCACAACACTACAGAACCTTCTTACTTTGCAACGCCACCTCCTACAGGTACAACTCCAACATCTCGAAACATCCAAGCATGGAGTGCTCTCACGTTATAATACCTCGAAGGTCGCATTCCTTGATACTGTGGCCCAGACCATGGCGCTCAAGACTCAGGTTCTCGTGCTCGAGGCGAGTATGGATGTTGAATCCTCACCGGATGCTGAGAGGAGAAAGGAATCTATGAAGCGAAGCATGAGGGAGCTGGGAGCACAGGAGGCTGTGGTCGATGAGCGCGTGGCTTTGTTAGAGGGAGTATTGAAAGAGTATGATTCCTTAGATCCCGGTGGAAGAAGAGGTCAGGGATCCGGAGGTGAAGTGATGGAAAAGCTTGGAAAGAGGTACAGAGAGATTGACGAGGAGATGGAAAGGGTCAAGACGGACATTGAAGCGCTGGAGCGGAGACGGAGGATCTGAAAGCATGGCGTGCAACAGCTCTCCCACTCTGACGAGAACCTGAAGAATCCTCGCCTGCCTAGCCTCTCATGTTTGCCTACTCGAAGCTCCGTAATAATCACGTTGCGTGTCATTACACCTCTTGGCGTGCATCGCATTTGCTAACACGTTGACTCGTTTCTTCTTCCCCTGCATCTCTTTCTCTTCGGGCGTCCTTGTGTAACCAAAAATCTGGCAAGAGCGAATCAGATCAGGGACTAATGCTAGTGGGTAAAGCTCGACGTTCCATGTCAGTCTGGCCAATGAGCCTGCCAGAGGGGCCGCCATGACCCACTGGCAATGGTCGTCGCTGTCTTCTTCCCAGCCTGATCCCTTTACCTTTATAGGTCCATATCTATGTACAGCATGGACTGCCTCTCAATACATGTCGCAATTTGGCTCTCTGGACGTTGTCCTCCCTCAAGCATACCTATCTGATCAGTCCATCTACCTTTCCGCTCGTACTAAACGCATTTTTCAGATACAACCTTCATTATGCCTGTACCCAAGGTATCCGAGTCCGACTGGGTTAAGCATGAGCCAAAGATTCGTCAGCTTTACATGGAACTCAAATCCGTCAAGGAGGTGATCCAACTGATGGCCACTGAGCACGGCTTCAAAGCAAGCGAAGCACAGTATCGAGCGAAGCTACATGCTTGGGAGCCGGGCAGGCAGAATATGAAAGGCGCTGACTGGAAAGCCCTCAGCCAATACTTGAAGCACAATAATCTTGCCACCATCGACGTTGTTGTCCACTGCCATAACAAGCTCATTTCGACTGAAAAATTAAGAAAAGAGCTCTCTCGGTACGACATTCCATCACTAGCTCTGCCAGCTCACCTCCATCCACAATCACCGGCATACAATCAAATACTTCAAAATTCCTCTCCCCCACGGCTTCCAAATGGTGTACGTATATACAAAAAGGTCTATGGACCACGCAAAGTCTTCTTTCGCCTCCCATGGCAAGAAATCGGCAAAGTCCTGGACGAGTTGACGTTGATGGATGCCTCGAAGAAGAAGAGCAGAGCTTCCTCGCCATTGCCATCCGAGATTTTATCTGTCGACGGAATCTCTGATGTGACAATGAGCCAGCACTGGAGTCCTGAGGGCATTGAGACCTTCCGTCAACATGACTACGGAGGAGACCACCGGGATGCCTCGAACTCTACTGATGGTCTCAACTTCTATCAAGCTGATCGGAGCAGCGATTTCATTGGATTTCACATTACCAACGTATTAGACTTTCCTACCTCTAGCGTTCGCTCAAAGACATTCGCTCACCCTGCGGCCTGGATCCAGTCATTTCTACCTGAACTGCCCGAAACCAAGCCTGATGATTTTATCAATCAGCTTCTCGACCCGACTTCCGAAAAGAGGATGCGAGTGCTCATGTCATTCATGGCGCTTATGGTATCTAATGAACTTCTGCTGCCGACACAAGTGGACGGTTTCGTCCTTTTTCTAGCTGAGACGGCTGGAAAACAGGCCTTCGAATTCCTGTGTTTGAGGAAAGACCTCAACATTCGCGCTATCGTATCCCAAGTACTGTTCTCGGCAATTCGATTGGATTTACGAGAGCTATTAGAAAGCGCCCTGGACAGCGGCGTCAGTCCGAACTTGAGGTCCTGTGGATACCGCTCGTGGACCATGATTCATGAAGCTGTTTCGTGGCAGAGGGTCGAGATAATTCGATTACTCATAGATTCCGCGCCAATATCCAGCCTGAGAAAATCGAAGGCGATATTATACATCAAGACTTCTGCGTCTTGAGTCAACGAGGGTACAAAAAGGATTCCGCTTCAGCAATCTACCAAGTCCCCGCTTTCTATTGCCAGTGTGAGACTATACGATTTCCACAATCCGTCATAGGCGGTATCATTTCCTCCCGCATTGCCGACAAAATCATTCCTCTGCTACCTATAAGCGAAGTAGCTGCAGCATATGGTCCTGTTCTTCTAGAGGCGATCCGGCATCAAGCCAGTAAAGAAACCGTGGAAGCCTTGTTACGCGCTGGAGCATCGGTGAACGAATGCATTTCTCCCGACGCAACATGGTTCCGGAACTGGCACGGATTCGAACAGATGGTCAACCGTACAAATCCTTTATCTAGTGCCATTGCCAGGGGTGATGTCGACATAGTCAGCCTACTCCTCGATTACAAAGCAAATCCAAACGGTCCGATAGGAGGTGGATGCAAGGGAATCATGGAAGATTTTGGCCAATGCCTTTACAAGCCCCCTCTTCTTGTAGCCGTCGAGTCTGCGGATCTCCAGATGGTGAGGCTTTTGATTCAACGAGGTGCGAATCCCAACTGGTCACCTCTAGAAATTCTTGAATCTCCTGAAAGAAGAGAAGTCATTACTAGGATTCGCCAAGCAATCGACTTCAAACTCCATCACGATATTCCTTTCAGCCATTCCAGTGACGATGACGCTGACGAAGACAGCTATATCAGCGATCTTGGTCATTGTGATGATGACGGCAGCGTGAAATCCCTAATGTTCTACCCTATTCAAATTGCGACAAGTCTCAAAAAAACCGACATTCTCAAATTCCTTCTTGCAAATGGAGCAAATCCCAATCCGAATCTTGGTTTACCGCCTTTATCTATTGCAGCATACTATTCTCGAATTGCCGCGGTCGACCTCTTGATTGAGCTTGGCGCAAGGGTGGATCCAACCAACATCGAAAGACCGAACATTTTACCTTTAGAAGGTGCGGTGCTGTCAAAGAGTGTACACATAGCGAAGCGACTGATTTTAGCTGGGGCAAATCTAACGAAGTCAAATGCCACATCATTACTTCCGAGTGCAGTTGAGAAAGGGTCTTTTGATATATTCGATCTCTTATTAGAAGAAGGAGTCTACATAGATACCTCTTCTGCATCCAATTTCGCGGCCTTTATGTTGCGAGAGTCCATAAGACACGGCAACTATGAACGTGCCGCACGGCTACTGGAGCAGGGAGTGGATCCGAATGGAGATTGCGAACACGACACCCCGGCTCTTGTGAAAGCGATCGAGAACGAAGACATGGGCCTCGTCGACCTCTTGCTATCATGGAAAGCCGACCCTAACCACCCTAACAAGATGCCTGGAATCCTCGCCCAGCTTGTCGAAGAAAACAAACCTACACTGTGGTCTCTTTATACGAATACCATCAAAGCAAAGGAAATGCTATGCACCCCTCTCCACTGTGCTGCTATGGTAGGGAATTTGGCCATCATAGCTCGTCTCTGCGAAAATGGTGCCGACGTGAGTAGCAAATTAGTGAGCCGCCAGCAAGGGAAGCTCGTCGACCAGGATTTAAACAACCCAGTCACTGCCATAGACTTGGCCGTAGCAGCCCAACGCATTGATGTAGTTGAGATTTTGCTAGCCAAAGGCGCAAAAATCAACCATATGTTATGCTGGCAGCACAAACACATATCGTGGCACCTTTTTCCCCCGTCATGCATCTCGATTGTGGAGTCGAATCAAGAGATGCTCGAGTTATTGCTTTGCAACGGAGCTGATGTGAACAATTCTTATAGCGGCCATCTACATCATATGATGCTCCCCTTGGAAGCTGCTTGTCTCAAGCTAGATAGCAGATTTGTCAACTTTCTCCTAAATCGGGGTGCAAACGTTCGCCTCGGACAGCCTCTTGGATTCTTATTCAATGCTCACTGCGGTGTATACGGAGACGTATTTGTGCTGCGTTCCACAGCCGACGAATCTGACAAGAGGGCTAATATTATGGAGGCACTCCTTTCTAGAGGAGTAGATGTCAATTTCAGATACCCTGACACTGATAGTTCTCTGCAGTCCCTGCTGACACATTGCTACCAATGTGGCTTTGGAGGAAGGGATCCAGGTCAGTACGCGCGCAGGCTAATTGACTTGGGTGCCAACATCAACGCAGCCCCTACCCGGAGAGACGGCGGTAGAACTGCTCTTCAGGCTGCTGCTGAAGGGGGAGACGTGGAACTTGTCCAGTACTTGATTTCGAAAGGAGCAGATGTGAATGCTCCAGCCGCCCGATTCAGCGGTGTTACTGCTCTGCAAGCCGCCGCAATGAAGGGCCACTTGCGAATTGCACAGATTTTGCTGGAGCACGGAGCGGAGATTGATGCCGAACCAAGTACGTTTACGGGAAGACGGGCTATCGACGGAGCAGCTGAATGGGGACGAATCGATATGGTGAAGCTCCTTCTCGACAATTACAATGGGCCGAGATCTATCGCCGACCTCTGTGCATGCGCAATGGAGTATGCCAGGGAGGGAAACCAGTGGTATGTGATGAAATTGCTGGAAAATTACAAACATCCCTCCGGAAGAAAATGAAGACAGTGAGCAAACGTGGACTTAGGAGGCATACGAAGACACCGAGGGTCTCGAGCTTTTCGAGAAGATTTGAGAGCAGAACAAATGGGCGGAGTCGGATAGGAATGGTCACACAAAATTTTGTCAGACTGCCTCATTTTTTTTTCTGCAGCAGAATCGAACGACGAGCGGCATGACGTTACGACTTTCATTTCAAGGAACAAAGGGGACTATAAGGGCTCCGGAGCGAGACTGGGATTTTCTTTCAGAAGCGTGCGATTTGAAATGAATGCACTGAAGCTAGACTAGTTACGACCAATTTCCTTTTTTATATCTCACAAGTCTCAGAATGAGGAAGTAGAATCTATCGCCATCTCATACTCGTCATCATCGTCATAAGACTCATTCACTTTCTCTTGCTCTACGCCTCCCACATCCTCGCCGGCCGCGGCCAAACGCGCTTATACAGCGCAACGCCCACTGCATCCAGCGGATTGATTTTCCCATCGAAATTCGCCTTGAAGTACCCGTGCGTGCCGAGCGGTTCCTTGATGAAACCCTGGCGTCCGCGCTTCGTGAAAAGCGGCAGCGCGGCGAACCACATCACGTCCTCGCGGTTGAAGAACATGTACCGGATCGTGACGACGCGTTTGTGGATCTTGAACGGGTGGCCCGTCAGGATGAGGCGTTTGGCCACGATGCGTGTGGAGGATGGTGGGAGCAGCGTGGAGGTGCTGATCAGGCGGAGGGCAGGAGAAGAAGCGGAGGTGGCGTCTACGAGGAGAGGGGCGGAGTCGTCGGAGACGAGTGATTTTGGTGTTTCTTGCTGTTTGAATACGAGCACGGGCACAGAGCCCCATGTCATGGGTCCCGTGAAGCTCGCGATGGCGACTCTGCCTCGATGGAGGAAGCGATCGAACTTGTGTACGTCGTTGGGCGTGTTACCGGCGGCGCTGTAGATCGGATTGACAATCAATCTGCGATGTCCGATCTGCACGACCAGTTCGTCCTTGGATTTTAGCGATTCGGTGGCCTGCAGAGGAAGCGCCATGGTAATGTTGATTACCGTGTGCTTGTGTTCATGCCTCAGGAGCGAGAAGAGGGACGATGGTGCTCGGGATTGGATCAGGGAGATGGGGACGTTGGATAAGTCGATTTCGACTTTCGTACCAGCGAGGACATCGCCCGCCAGCGTCTCTTTCAGCACGCTGTGGTAGGATTTCTTGTACTCAGGTACCTGGAGTAGACGCTTGTAGTCGACGGGTTCGTATGGCGCGTCGGCTTCATGATTCCATTCGCTTGTCCTCAGGCTCTTGAGCCCTCTATATTTGACAAGTCGCTCTCGTGCGAGTACGTCGGGATGAAGTTCAATTTCATCTGGAAAGGCTAGATCATCGGCAGCTTCATCGTCCTTACGGCGACGGCTGGAGCGGAATTCTTCCAGTTGACGCGCTTCTTCCTCAGCTTCGAGGGGGGCATCTTCTTCTTCGTTGCCGTCAAGATTCATCTCCGAGGCTGGGTATTCTGACACGGCTGCTTCAGTCATGTCGTCGCCGCCATCTTCAGCGTTCGTGAGCATCATACCTCCCGCCGAGCCGACTTCGGACCCACCGTCCATGGTAATGTCTCCTTCTCGGTCTTCCTCATCCAGTATGTCCGAGTCGGAATCAGATACATCGTCTAAGAACCACGCGGCTTGATATTTTGAGGTACCTGGTGGTAGCTTCTTCGGTGGAGGTGGAATGTGTGAGTTATCGTCGGAGAAGTAGTGGTGGTCGTCGAGCAATACTCCTTTGTGTTCTGTCGTGGCTACGGTGCTTACCGCATCTTGCATCTCAGCTGTCTCTGGAGCCAACTCTGCGAGATCGTCTTGGTTGGCGGTTGGCTTCCACTCCTTAACTGGTTCATCCGCGTCCATCTCCTCTGCTTTCCTCTTCTGTCCTGTTCGGGGTGCTTGTCGGACTGCCGAAATTTGAAAATCTCCCCAGCCAGGCACGTGTACCAATCTGTCAACATTGAGTGCCTTTCCTCGGATGGTACCTGATAGAGTTACGGAACTGGTCGTTGCTCCATCGGCTTTTGGACCCCAGTGCACACTTTCAATAAGCATCCAACTTCTGTCATCTCGCCATCGAATACCCTTGGTGGAAGCCGTACATAGCCTTCGAACCAAATTCGAACAGTCCGATTGATTATCCAAGCTCGATAATTTGTCCAAAGCGGGGAAGTAGTGACTCAGAGCGATGTTCATGTCCGTCAGATGCCGCATTCGTTTCGGGGCTGGGACTTTCTTCTCGAGGTCTGTAACCACAGCTGTGACATTCGTAATTCCTTGGCCCTCAAGACATCTCAAGAACAGATCCACATCTTCGCCGTATGTTTGTTCCGCATCAAGAATGAATATCACGCAGTCTGCGAGCTTGCAAATATCGAGAGCATTCAACAGGTCAAATCTGGCAGGCAAGTAGAGGAGATTTCGGCGGAACCGGTCGACACGGGCAGGGACTGTGCCAGAGGGGATATCGGTAATGGAAACGTCGACGCTCTGATTCAATTTGCTGATCGCCGAATACACATCAACGTCGTTTGACAAGGGAACGACTGCAATATGTTTTGCTGCGCCATCCGTCCCCTGGAAAATATGGTCTTCGCTCTCTCTTTTATCTTTATGGTTCATACGCAACTGCTTGGCCTGATTTCGTCTCGCCAATTTCGACATGACTTGTTGGTGAGGTGTCTTTCTCTCCCCCTTTTCAATCCTTTTTGACTCGACTTTGCCTTTGGCTTTGTCTTTCAAGGCACTTTTGGAGGCGAAGCGCGACTTGAACGGTTTGTGGTCGACCTTGGTGGTGCTGCGATGATGGTGAGCTGAAGAGGTGATGGGAGCCATTTTAGCATGTACTTCGGAGCCTCCAGCCTTGAATCTGAAGGGCAAGGACATGCCAGACGGCGGTGTAGAGATTGAGTACCAAAGGGTGAGCTGTACAATATTTTTTTTCCGGCCGCGGCGAATGTCAATGTGCCAGTGTGGGGTTCAACTTTTTCGATTCCCCTCGCTGACATAATGAAGCCAGGGCGTCAGGTGACTCGGCGGAGTTGCCTTGTCAAATGAAGCGCCGACGACGGTCTGCTCTCTCCTTCACCCTGACTTCGCGCCGACCTCTTAGGTGAGAGCTCTCTTGAATCTGCCTCACTGCTCTTGAATATTGTGACCAATCAATGGGTAGAATCCTCGACAAACATAAAAGTTCGGCACCCAATCGAGGCTGAGCCACCTCCAGGTTGCCCAACTTGCCTAGCAGCACAAGCGAGTTTGAGGCTGTGCAAATCTGCAGAACAACTTACAACTTTCTTCAAAGCCTGATCCGAGTACATTGTTTGATTCTTCATCGCTATTGAGAGATTGTGCTTTGACGTACGATTCAATGGAAGCCGTCGGCGCCGGCGCAAGCATCCTCGCCTTCGTGGCTGCCGCTCTTCAAACCTCGCGTGCCATTTACAACCTCACATCAGCTATCCGATCAGGCTCTCCAGATGTACTCAACCTTGTATCTAACGCAAGCAGCTTGGAAAGAATTTTGCACCAGCTATTGACATTACTCCATTCTAAAACTCGATTGACATCATCTCAGATTCTGGCGCCGATAGAGCAGTCCGTCCAACGCTGTGCTGATGACCTCAATGGAATATGCCAACAACTTGGGAAGCTTGAACATGCTAGTTCCGGTTCCACGAAGAAAGTATGGAGACTTACGAAGATCGTTGTCAAGAAAGACAATATCCAGATGATGTCGAGAATCATTCAACAGAACATCTCTATGCTCACTCTTCAGATCATTATACTGAGCAGGTGAATGGAAGACCCTCCCGAGTCAGCGCACAAAATAACTGGCAGGGTAGTTAGGCATCTAGTAGGTGGCAGCGTCAACGCACGGGCACATGTGTTAGGTCTCAGGCTCATCTCGACCCTATCTTCATTGTTAACAACAGTGGCAAAGGGGTGTCGCCACAGTCCCAACACATAAAGCAAGACCGTTGACGGGGGCACCTGCTAGAGGACCATCCCCCTTGCTGATTATTTTGCTCGTTGGTTCGCCTCCCTAAGACTCACACAAGCTGATTAAATCGTGGTGGCATAGTCAAGAGACATCGCAAACTTCACAACTTCTTCTTCATCTGACGCAATCTTTAAATGTACCGACCTCTGTCCGCTCACCGCTTCTCGCAGGTCGCAACGAGCTTCATCAACAAGATGAGCCCTTCCAACAGGCAACCTCCGCGACACTAATGGCCATTCGAACCAGGCTTGACAATATCCCGACTGCGGCTGCCTCAGATTTTACTGGCACGAAAAGCGTCGTGGAGAAGATTGGTGCTCGGATCGAGAAGACTTATGATAGCGAGGCAAGTTCTTGGGATGACACAAATCATTCTTATTTGCAACTGGCCTCTGATGAGTTGAACGAGAGCCTGCAACAGCTGTCTGAACTTGCGCGTAAGGAAGGCCACGAAGCACATTCTGCCGATGCGGATGACATAGCCGAGGACATAGAAGTTCTCATTGGCACTCTACTACGTGAGCACCATTCTAGAAATTCGACGTGCCAAAAGAGGAAGCGAAGCAGCTTGCCACATGAAGACCTAGACGGTTCCAGACATCTCAAACAAGTTAAGAATATGATGAATACAAGCCAATGTGTGCGTGTGAACCAAAAAGGTAGGGAGAAGCATTTCTTAAAGACTGCCCCAAACTAAACTACTGTCTCAGTGCGAACATACAATGGACGTTCCCGCTCTGCGCAGACGACAGTAGAGCGAAACAGCCACACATATCATCTCCCACAAGGCACCGCCTCTCTTTTGACGAAGCTCGTCAAAGGTACTAAAAGCTATACCTACGGTATTGATCAAAGTGACCGAGTGCTGGGTTTCTCGGCATTGCTGGAATACTTGCCTTCGAATGACTCCGGCCACGCGAAGATTGTGGCCAATGTGGAGTATCATGCAGGCGTCTTGGGATCAACAACACCATACCCGTCCATCAATGTCTCTCCGATTATACCTGAAGACTCAGAAGTGTTTAATGCAATTCGCGGCGGAGACTTGATGAACGTCAGGGCACTACTGCGAGCTGGTAAAGCGACGCTAAGAGACTGTGACCCTAATGGGAGATCTCTTCTCAGGGTAAGTCATGTCCGCAGATTTGGCGTTTCGGGAATCTAATCACTAAACTTTAGTATGCTTGCTACTACGACAAGCCAGAGGTTTGTAAATTTCTGCTCGAGCATGGTTCAGATGGAAATGCTTTTGAAAAGGTGGACTATGGAGATGGAGAATTTGAGTAGGTCTTTTCTCGTGTACAAAAATACCTGCTGACCAATCGTAGACACCTCCCTCTCTTGCTCCACTGCGATAATCGTGACCCGGCCTTTGAATGTCAACGACTCCTTCTGGCATCAGGTGCAGATCCATCCGAGGTCAACGATACTGAAATTGGTCCATTTGAGATAGCTCTCCACACACCAGTACGACTTGCTCTTCATTTTTCTATCTTAGTCATTAGTTAACTCTGAATCTAGGTTTTCTTCAACCACATCAAACACTATGGCCGTGACTTTATCAACACTGAAGAACGAGATGCTTACGGCGATACGCTACTACTTCGATATATGCATCGCTACATTTACAACCCTCGCGCACTCAAATTTCTGCTTGATCTTGGGGCAAATATACATGCGACTTCGGCGTCGGGCAATACTTGCCTGCACTCATGTTTCCGTAAAGCATGTCGATATTATTCTGATTTCCGCTACGATGATCTGCTGCTGCTTCCAAGTTTGGCCCTACTCATCGATGCTGGAGCAGATGTTCGCGCTGTTAATTGGGTAGGCGAAACCGTCTCCGACACGGCCCAACAACATCCTCACTGTGGGCAGCGCTCATGCTGTAGACAACATCGGCTCTGTAACGAATTACAGTGCGGTATCGGGTCTTTCACATCGGATGCATGGATGACTGTGCTGAAGAAGCTTGGGTATAATCCGCTCGACATCATGAACGAAGCCACACTGGATCACACCGTGCAGCTCACTGACAAGTACAGGGAAGAGCATTATGAAGCTATGCAAAAATGGGTAAGCAATTACAACACGCCCTCCGAACCCCATGGTAAGGCCAATCGACTAACTGAATGCTCAGGAACCTTGGATGACTTCACATACTTTCGATAGAGAGTCTCAACAATGGATCGAGATGGTGTGATACAGGTATTGCGCTATAACTTTTTGGTTGGCAAATCAGATGCTCGGTAGCATCCTAGGGTCCGCTCGAACCTGCAGTTGCTCACCCGACAGCAAGGCAATGCAGAGAAGGAATAGCTCGTAGCTCTATCACATTCGCAGGAAATCTGACGCACATGCTCTGTCAAAATTGAAATGGCGGGGAACCTTCGAAATAGATGGTTCGGGTTACACTGCATGAAATATGGGGAAGAAGACCAAATGTGTCGAGCCTCCTAAGCAGCCACCCCCATTCCATCCTCTTAAGAGCCTCATCCCTTCTTTCCATTACATCAGTTTTATGATGTGTTCCTACTTCGACAAGCCCATTATCCCGAAACGCTGTACGGGGTTTCCAAAACACCCACTGACCCGACGGACGTATTCGCGCTGCTCGTGGCCTCAGAATCAGTCTACGATCCGTTCATTATTGTTAGTCCTTTCTCTCTACTTCGCTTGTCTCGATCATCTGCGACTCATATCCTTGCCAAATGTTTGTTCTCACTGACATATCTTTTTTTTTCTCGTGGGGATAGGTATATTCGAATTTACAACGAGCTCTGGGTACTACTGCAAATGTTTCTGAAATGGCTAGTGACCCATGCCTAGTTGTGGGCAGGCTCAAGGTAGTTGCTCTTTCGAAGTCAAGCTGGTGAAAGTAGGATATCACTTTAGGTCTAGCAAGCAAATCCCGTCACTTTCTGCCAAACCCACTTTTTGGCTGCGACCATTATTCGCCACAGGCCGAGAGGTTTGAATAGCATACGAGCGAAATAGGTAGAGGAATACTTTGGGCCTGTAGCACGAATTGCAATTAGCTTTTATCGACAATCATGAAGCCTCCTTGACCTATTAAAAAGCGAACGACTCACTTGCTCGTAGAGGTCGAAGCTCTTCCTGTTTCTGAATATGAGCACGAAGGGATAGATTCATACCACTTATTGAACTGCTCTGATCTCCTCTGCGACTAGGTCGGCGTCACCGTAGACTCCTGATCAACAGTTGAAAATGACCCGACCAAGCAACAAGGAGCATGTGTCAGGGTATTCTCCTCTGGAGAATCGCTGTTCGAAACCTCTTTCGTCTAACTCTTCGTAGGCTTTCCGCTTCGTGGAGATTTCATATATAGTACAGCCAAGGGAAAAGATTTCTGACTGGACCGAAGGCGAATCAAATGGGATAGTTGGGTGTTGTGCATGTGAACCTACGGCCACCAGTGGCACAGAACCATCAATTGAACTGCCGGAGAAGTCACAATACTTGACATTCTCGTCCCAGTCGAGCAGTAGGTTGTGCAGGCCGATGTCGACTTGAAACACTCTCTCGCTGTGGAAATAATACATACCCTCGGCTGCTTGGGCGGATCATTTCAATATGTCTTCCGTGCTAAGCATGACTTGTTCATCCCGAAGCTCTTCAATCCGCGCACGGAGAGGTTTCAAGGACGACAATATCACGGTGGATGTACAGCAGCCTGACGACCCGAGGATGTTCACTTAGTCGCTCACGAATCTTGCGTTCAACTTCCAGCTCCTGACAATTGTTTTCACCACCGGCTGGTGTTTTGATAACGGAGAGCTCGCTTATGGCAAAGGCAATGCCTGGAACGCCTCCGTTGACGGCAGGGCGACACTATAGATTTTCGGGTAGTTGCGTATCGACCCATCGTTCATCTTCATGCTAGTCGAAGACGCACGATGACTTCGATAGAAGAGGACATCTCAAGTAAGGAGATACTGTGTGCGTGCTGCGGAGACAGACTCTTTCGACGGTGGTAGGGACGAGCAGTCAGAGGGTGCATTGAGGCCCCTCCACCCCCGGAAGGATTCCGTAGGGTAGGCCCAAATTGCTTACGATGCTAGGTTTTGTCTGAGATACCTAGTAAGATATGATGCGCATGGAACTACTGGAGATTTTGCATACAATCATTCAAGACTGGTGATTAGACTAGACTAGACGTGCAGATGGAGGTGCTCTGGACACGCGAGACGCGTCGACGATGCGAGATCACGTGCAGAAGACGCGACGTATTTTCTCCGCTTTCCGTCCTCAGAAACCATCTATTTTACCACGGTCACTGTATGATATTTGAGCTACAGCAGACTACACGAGTATCAGGAAAAGCAGCCGAACGGGGCAGAACAATGTATTACCAAAATCAGGACACGGCGCCGAAGAACTACACCGGGAAAAGTGCTCTTTTATCTGACTTGCTCTCTACGTAAGTGATTGAAGCCAACTAATCTGACGTAGTGCTTGGACTTTGTACGCTGAATTTTCAACGACTGCCACCGTTAAGAAGCCATCTCATGCCGTCCATCGTCTTCGGACCCAAGAGAGCTCTAGAATATGCCGTCGCATAAATCGTCCACGCCGCGTGCCCTAATTCATCAAATCTATCACACCGGGTAGGCACTCCATTCTCCCTCAAAGCTTTCTCCAGAACCAGCCCATCATCTCTCAAGACATCCAAACCTCCGACCTGGACATATGTTGGCGGCAATCCAGCGTGCGGGGTCTGGCTGTTGAATGGCGAAAACAGTGGCGATCTGACATCAGGAGCTAGCGTGCGGATAATGCTCCGGATTGTATCTCGATTTAGAGACGGGTTGTCTTTATTCTCATCCATGGACCGCCAGTTATCCTTATACTTATCAGGGACGATCTCCTTCACAAGCGTTAATGGAATGGAGAGCCACGAGCCTGTCAGAGGTGGATTGAGATTTCTTTCATGTGCCAATTGGGTCACAACTGCTGCCATGGTGCCTCCAGCGGAGACTCCACCCACAATGAATCCCTTGCTGGGGTCCGCTCCGAAGTCTTTAGCATGCTGTGCAAGCCAGATCAGAGTGTCCCAGGCATCTTGCATCGGAGTCGGGAATTTGTGTTCTGGAGCAAGACGATATGTGGCTGAGACGACCACGGCGTTGAATTCGAGAGCAAAATCTCGAGCTGGACGAGTCATGTACTCGATCGTGCCACCAAAGAACCCTCCACCGTGGAATAGCACGATGAATGGATGTCCAGCACTTGTGCCACTATAAGTTGTCCCCGGTAGGACTCCAGAGGGACCAGGAGCTGCACTCTTGGGCCGAATGACTTTCAACTCTGCATTGTGGCCATCTGGGAGCGGGACATAGGTGTAGTATTCCGTCAAACTACTGTGTAAAGGACCAAGCGCGAGAACAAGCTGTTTTTCAGTCTGTCGACGTGCCTCGCGGATTTTATCGAAACTTGATGGTTGCGGTTTGCTATGGCGATGGAACATTGTGCTGTTTTTTTGCTGAGCCTCAGTACTGGAACTGAAAAAAAAGACCACCAACGTCCGTATCAAAGGAACCCGAGCTTCTTTCATACTGAATTGCCGTGGGCTGTGCAACTCCAGGCGACATGTTTCAAGCAACCCTGGCTAAGTGCCTAGTAGCGTAAATCAACTCATGCTGACTTATCTCGAGCATTGATACCACATTCGGAAACAGCCACCAAATTTGGGACCCATTTCGACAGGGGCCTTGCGTCAACAGCCATGGGCTAAAGAAAGATACTACCATATCATTTGCTATCCATGCTGTGAGTCTAAAAGGTCTAACCTCACATGTAACGTACACTATCTAAAGACTTCTCTTCCCGTCCATAGCCCCACCAGTCAGCCTCTGAATCTCGGCCTCGACACCACCTAGCACTTTCTCGACTAGTTCATCATCAACGACCCCTTGCTGCCACGACACACCGAGCACCAAACATCCATCCGCGCCGGTGATGATAGAAACTTGAATCGCACTTGCTGTGACCCCTGAGCTTTGTGTGAAGATCATTCTCCCAATCTTGATGCCACTTCCCTCGCGGCCGTTCTCGCCGCTGTGAGTCGTCTTGAATAATCCCAGATTCGACACCTCAAGGCTCTGACCTCTATCTTTGCCCACTTTGGAGAGGAACAGCTCTTCTTGGAAGTTGTTCACGTAACGCAAGAGATTAACGCCCGCGTTTACACCGTTGAGAGCTAGAGCCTGTTCAACCGAGCGGCGAGAGCGTTGGGCTTCGGACCACGGAAGAACGTCAATGTCCGTGCCTTTTAGCTCTTTGAAACTGGCTCTAGTGTACGTTTCTGACGTGTCCTGATACCACACGCCCATGGCGTCCTCCGTGATTCCGGCTTCTTGAGACAAGAGTCGACGCGCCGAGAGGGGAACGGTACATGTCAGAGTTGTATGTCGTGCAGGCAAGTGAGAGAAAAGAACTCCAGCAAGAAGAGTCTGCAGCGCAGTGGTGATAGTTGTCTCGTTCTGGCGACATACATTCTTGAGTTCTGTTGTCGAGGCAGCTGGAAATGCGAGATGTCGAATTCGTGGTTGTCCAAGTGGGGCTTTGCATTTGCCTCCAGTCCAGAGACCAGGATCTGGGGAAGGACGCCAGACTTTCTCTCTGAAGACGATCTTGAGGAGGTGCCATGTTGTTACTGGTAGTGGATGGAGGGATTCGAGGGTGGGAAGAAGGGGCGTTGAAGGAGAAGAAATGATTCCATTGACAATGCCGTCACCCAGGTTTAAGATGGTGTGGTTCAAGGCGCGATGAAGACTCCGATGGAATGCCATGCCTGAACCGCCGTCGCCGAGAGCATGGTGGAAGAAGAACGCCGCAGTGAAATCTTGAGGCTGTGCAGATGATGTCAAGATACACAGTCGCCAGAAGGGAGACGGTGCATGGTAAGGAATACTGTGTTGCTTGCTGAGCATCTCATCCAATTCAACATCTCGCTCGCCCTCCGGACTCGGAATTGGGTGCTGACGTTCCTGAAAGTCAACGCACTCATCCAAGACAATCTCCGGCAGCCGCACAAAGTACGGTTCCTGGGTATGTTCATCGATTGGTATCGCGGATAAGATGGCATGTTCGGCGATCACATCCGCGAGACCTCTGTACAGATAATCCCTCAGTGTTCGAGTACAGTTGCTGGGCAAAGAGTAGGAGGCTGTAACAGCAGGTCCGAGACAGAATTTCAAATCATGACGGGCAGTTGAGTATCGCTCAAGCCGACCTAAAATATGTTTAGACCAGCGTGGCGGGACTCAACCTGTCTCAACAGATATTGCATACATACCTACAGGGCGCAATCTTTCGAATTTCTCCACGTCCATGTTGCTCAGCCCGGGGTAGACTGGTAGATTGGAAGAGACGCTCTCAGAATTGAGAGGCTCACGGCAGCTTTATTCTCATCCATGGGAATTACAAATTTAGCTGCCTGTTCAGTTGGGCCTTAGATATATGTAATGCCGAAATGAAAGGAAATCCCGTAATACCATAACATTATCGAGGCCCACCATGCTTGTTTTGGCAGAAATGCGCCGGTGGAGACAGAAGTTTGAAGTCAGGGGCTCGAAGCCACTGGCCACTGGACGAGGCTGGAGAAATTGATATCACGTGGTGATAGGGAAATTGTCTCCGGATCAACAGGAAATTCCAACTCCGAGTTTCACAAGGGGGGTGAGACCAGGTCGGCTGGTCCGCATTGTTCACATGCAACCCGGTTGCCTTCGACTTCACTCCTTGCGGTTTGAGGTAGCTATGAGTCTCTCGACGCGCCTATCGCTCTCTATCATGTCGACATAAAGTTGTTCTCTACCACTACCTCTAATTCTGTGCATATCGAAATGGCGCGACACCGCGATGGCCTCTTGTCCGAGAAACACTACGATGACGATGCTCCCGTCGTGGGGTCTGACTCTGGATCCGATGACGAGGAGATAGACACCCCAGACGAAGTCAGAGAAAATGACCGAGATATATTGGAAGAGACTGAAGAGCATGAGAAACTGCTACACAAACCCTCGCGGCTGGAACAAGCGCGAGGTGCGTTTGGCCTCAGGGAAGGCTGGCAGGATGGAGCCAGTGGGAGTAGCAAGAAGACCAAATCTTCTAAAGCGCGGAAAAGGGGTATGAGCACGCCGGACAAGATGGAAGGTGGGTTTCAGGACAACATCTCCGAATCCGCCACAGACTCGTTCGATTTTCAAGACGAAAAATGGGCTATGAAGACGTCGAGGAAATCGCACCGAGGACGGTTGACCTTGATATACCTGGCGATCGTCGGCCTCTTCGTGGCTCTATTATTCGGTGCATATAAGGCTTCCTCGAAGAAACATAAAGACACGCCAACGGCCCTCAGCTCTAAGAGGTATAGCAACGGGACACACATCTTCCGACCCACCACCATCCTCATCTCTCTCGACGGGTTCCGCGCCGACTTCCTCAATCGCAACATCACTCCCGCCTTGAATGCATTCATCGCGAGCGGCGTATCTCCGAAATACATGCTACCATCTTTCCCCTCCGTTACGTTCCCGAATCATTTCACCCTAGTGACGGGTCTGTATCCAGAAAGCCACGGCGTGGTTAGCAATCAGTTCTGGGACCCGGAGTTTGAGGAAGAGTTCTGGTACACCAATACAAAAGTGTCGATGCAGCCAAAATGGTGGAATGCTGAACCACTGTGGGTAACTGCTGAGCATCAAGGTGTGCGGTCTGCAATCCACATGTGGCCGGGCTCGGAGGCTCATATACCCGACGTCGAGCCGACTTACATGGACAAGTACAATGGATCAGAAGCATTGCCACGCAAGGTTGACAGTATTTTGAACTGGCTTGACCTTCCCGGCGATGATGACCAGGCTGCGTTATCGCAAAAGAACTTGCGGCCACAATTCATCGCCGCCTATGTCCCAAATGTCGACGCAGACGGACATCTCTACGGCCCGAACAGTACAGAGATCAGAGCCACAATCGCCGACGTGGATAGTATGCTGACCATACTCGTCGAGGGTCTTTTCGCACGCAACTTGACCGAGATCGTCAACATTGTTATCGTCTCGGACCACGGCATGGCAACGACCTCAACGAGTAGGCTGATTCAGCTCGATGATCTCATGGACATGTCTCTGATTGACCACATCGACGGCTGGCCGTTACGCGGACTACGCTTGAAGAACCCCGATCGTGATGTACCTATACTGTACGACCAACTCTCTAAAGAAGCCGCCAAAGCAGGTTCCTTCGATGTCTACACCCTCGACACCATGCCTTCCCGCTACCACTTCACCAATAACGACCGCATTGCCCCTCTCTGGATCGTGCCGAAAACCGGATGGGCGGTTGTAGAGAAAACTGACTTTGACGTAAGTGAAGCCCTAGCCACCGGCAAAGAATACCAACCCAAGGGTCTCCACGGGTATGATCACGAACACCCACTCATGAGAGCTGTTTTCGTTGCGAGGGGTCCAGCATTCCCGCACGCACCGAACAGTAAAGTACCAGTGTTCCAAAATATCGAAGTATATAACATCATGTGCGACTCTCTGGGCATGGTGCCACACCCAAACAACGGAACACTGAGACTTCCACTGCAGACGGATGGGACGCATCAAGATGGCGATGGCCCGGGCGCAGAGATTCCGACAGACCCGATCGATGAAGACAAAAATGTCTCGCATGATGAAAATTCCCAGACATCAGATACTCCCACGCCTGCTCTTCCTGGAGATGAGGACAAAGGCACCACGTCTCCGGCTCCCACACCGATTCCCACGCAAAGCGAAACCCCTAATCCAGACTCTAGTTCAGATGCCGATCCTCCTCCTTCTGACGACGGCGATAAAGACGACCACAGAACTTCCGACAGCTGGTGGGACTTTGTGCACCAACAGCTCGAGAAAGCCAAAGAATGGGCCAAGGAGTTCGTCGAGAGTATCAAGGGCAACAAAGATCCAGACGAGGACAAGGATGGCAGTAAAGATGAAGTCGATGCGAATGTGTGAAACTGATGACTTCTTCTGCGGAGGAAGAACAAAACAGTTGGAAATTTTTATTTCGGCGATTCGCGAAGAAACAGCTTTGGATACGAGATTTCCGACTTTGATGAATTATTGGAAAGACAATGGAAACTTCATAAATATCTCCAGTGACAGGGTCGAGAGGAGAATTAAGTCCAACCAAAACAAGGGAACTTGTGTGATCAGGTCTCGATACGCTTGAGGGATCAGTCCAACCATAGTCTTCCACAACGAAAAGGAAATAGAGCCGATACCTTGGGTGGGAATGCAAAGTCCCTCGTCTGCTGCATCCAGTGGCACCGGGGTAGGACCCTACGGCTAAGAACATACACCACATTCTTGCAGAAGAACAGACTTCGCATTTCGCCACTTCCATCCATCTGTGTATCGGAGGACTCATACGTCGACACGAGGATTTGAGTACAGTGATGGGTCATGGCGAAAGAGCAACACCCCCGCAAAAGTCTTATCTCTGCCAGGGATCACAGCATTGCCCTTCGCGAGAGCTTGATCCGACACCCAAGGCCTAGCCAGGCCCTCAGGATAGCCAAAAGCGGGCAGGATATTTGGGTCGGCGTTCACACGGTCCGTTCTTTATACGAAGGAAAGGAAAGGAGAAGCACGCTACTAGAGGAAGTAGACTCGGCGTTGGACAGAAAATTTTGAAGGTTGGGCACGGATATGTTGTAACACCTAGATACAGCGGGTCAAATATAAACTCTGCGAGCACAAATGTGTCCCGTTCTGAAACCACATGATTCCATTGCCCTCACTCTTCCCAGATCACACCATATCTCGTCTCATTCAAAGTGAAAGGGATGATATTCACGTAGTCGTATTTTTTTTTTACCCACCCAACTTTTACAAATCCTCCTCGGACTTGCTGTACGATGGGTTGGGACTACGAGAAACGTACAGCACCTGCGCAAAAGTATTCCTACATCCCACCATTTTTGAGACTCTTTGAAAGTGTACCTTTCCTCTTCAAACCAGCATAGCTTTTTGTGCTTAGGGTTTTTTCTATATAGTCACTACTAAAAGATACCTGAAGGTTGTGAAGATTTAGATTTTGAGAGTTGTCATATATATAACTAAGGAGATATAAGGAAATTGTTTGGCCTACGAGGGGGTTGCTTGCCTTGGTATTCGGCATTCAGCCTCATCCGATGAAGCCTTGATTCTTGCCGATTTCCCCGTAATTTCAGCTGCATTGGTATCAGACCACTCATGATATTTGCCTCGTCATAATATCCTTGTGACAGACCGACACGAGTAGCGAAAGGTCCTTGTCGCATTTCCACAACAACGAAAAAGTAGACAAAGCTCCTACCAATGAGAACCAGCTGCCATTTTTGCTTTTGAATAAGATCCACAATGGCAGCTGGATCCTGTTGTCTAATCTCGTTGAAGCGGGATAGGTGAAGAAACGTCTTCTGGCCGGCGTGCTGTGTTGTGTCTCCATTGTTCTGAAAGGACTTGGAAAGCTCCGGGCCGGCGACCATCGCATCCAAAAGTAGGACTCGAGGCATTTGAGACTGTGGCGAGTCCCCTGCAGTTGCATCCCGTTTCAAATGGTCAAGGTCTACAATAATGCCACTTTCCAGTGGAAGATGTATACAAGTCACCTTAGAGTTGTACATATCACATCCAAAAGACCTTCCATCGGTCATAAACTTGACCTTTCCGGACCACCCGGTACATATTCAGTTCGGAAAGTCCGATCCGGCTCCTCCATTCTCTATTAACAGCACCACATCAGCCCTAGCAATGTTGGCAGGAGCATCGTTATGCAGACAAAACGGTGGATGGCTTCCAGGTAGCAGCCTCAGCTAGAACGAACTGGGGGTATAACTGGTAAGTAATACTCTGCTGTGCTCCCCTACGCTCCGCTATCCTTGGCGGCAGGTGCCTTAACATCTTTTTGTGTCGTGCGAGGCGCAGCCAATACTCATCGACATACCTGATGAGAGACATCGAGGTTCTTTTTTAATTGAAAAAATATGCTAGAAGTGGCCCTGGATCATGAACGGGCTCTCGATTGTGGCGAATGTCAAAAGCAGCCCATAATCTCATGAGTGCGAAGGGAACTCACTAGACACAAAATCAAGTCTCGGGAAAACTGAGGCTTCCGAGGAGTTTCATTGCGGTCCTAGAGTATAGTCAGAGAGCGAGAACCCTGGTAATGGCGTCAACACGTCGCCCTAGTGGCTAGATGCCCGAGATTGTCGCCCTCGACCACCAAATCAAGTCCAGCCTCACGGCAGTAGTTCGGTAAAGCTACTTAGGTATAGCTCAGAAAAGCCCAGTTGGAAAAATTCGTGAAAACGAGCCGAGTATGAAGGCAATCTCGAAGACGACGGCCCTGAAGCAAGCTCGATGGGGGCGTCCCTGTGTCTTTTCTGCGTGTAATCTGTGTCACAGGACGAAGCTGCGAAGCAAGGGTAAGGCTGAAGGGTATGTATCGTGACTATTCTACTATTATTTGATGATCAGCAGATGAGGTAATGGGCATCCACATCTGAGCAGATTGTAGCAGCACATTTTAGACATCCTTTAAAGTGTAAGACCGCACGGGTACCATTTTGGTATATTTCCGCCACGGTATTGAGCCTCCATCTCCCGTTCCCGTGAACGGGAATTAGACCTTTGACATGGGCGCTAGGGCCAAGGCAAAATAAACCTGAAACAAAAGGCGGCTCGAGGATCTTGAAAGGCACCTGCAGATGCCCCACTCTCCTGTCTTTGTGGGAACATGGCTGAGTGAATATGGTTGTTCCCAATCCATGAATGATGTCCCATAAGCCTGAACATTCCCCACAACGCGTGGAGTCCCAAAATCGAATCTCAACAATCTCAAGTCGATGATCCGTTGGCAAGATTTGGTACTCCAAAGAAAGTTTTGAGTTTGTGAGAGCAATGTAGTCAGAGCTGACGTCTGGCAGTGTCTGAGTGTATCCCGTCTGGTAGTGCTCTACGATACTTCGGTCGTTACGTGGAGAAACAGCTCTGCTAATGCGACCTTCAGTCCATTCGAGGTTACCAGTGAAGACTTCCAACGCCAAGTACCCACGTTGGATTGGTTGATCAGCGCAAAATGTGGTGGGAAAGACCACTTGTCCATGACATTCGGAAACGATAGTGTCAAAAGGGCCCTCATCGAAAGGGATGCTCTCATGACCTAGCATTTCTAGCGTGGATTGGAAAAGCCCTGCTGAGGAGCAATGCAGGAACGCAAGATCGCCGTTGAATAGGTCGTACCATCCGTACGTGACAAGAAGTCCCCAGTCATCAGAATCGAGAAGTGTCATTTTTTGGACAGACCTTTTCCGGACCATATTATGCAAATCTCCGTTTTCACGCGATTCTCGATCTAGATCTGACAGGCGCAAACAGATTTTCGGTCTTGTGGTTATGTCCGCATTCGGGAAAAGGCATAAAAGAAGAATGTCTGCAGCCAGCTCTCCTGCTAAGGCTTTTGTGCAGTATTTTGGACTTTCACCGTGCCAGCCGCCTATCGTGATCTTTTTAATGTTGCACTGCATGCAGCCTTTGCATATTTGTTTCGTTTTTTCCATCCAACAATCAAAATCTGGGTTTTCAATCAAGGAGAATGAGCTCTCCGAGAGAAGTAACTTTGCGAATTTCAACCGCGTAATATAGTTTGGGAAAGCAAAACCACGATATTTCCCGTTCACGGCAGTAAGCGAAGAATGAAAAGAGAATGCGTCGGTATCGATCGCCTGATCCAAGAGGACTTTTTCGGGTAGATATTTGATGAGGAAGAACAACGCCTGCAACAGCCATAGCATGTCTTGACGCGTGCAGTTTTGAAAGTGCATATGTGTTAGGAGTCGTTGTTTAATCCATGTGCTCGGTTCAACCAACCCTTCGAAGATTTGGGCATTCAGTATTACCTGAGATCTCCAGACTAGGCTTTTGATGTCTTGGAATTGTTGTGCAACTTGTACCTGCCAGAAAGTCCCCCAGGCGCAGATGGTGATGAGGACTGACGGATTGGGAACGTCCAGGACAACCTTGCTACCCTTTTGAACTCGTGGTGGGATCCCAGTTAGCCATTTAATGAAAGCGACAGTCCACGGACAGAATTGTAGGGAACATCTAAGGTGAACAGAGCACTCCTCCCCTAATCGAGCGACCTTATTCAACGCAGTGACCAACTCCGCAATGTTCTCTCCAGGTGGAGCACGATAGCCTTCGTAGCCGAGCCTGCGATCATCAAAAGGAGAGAAGTGTGAGGCCCATCCGATAACGCTATTTGCGAAATCTGAAGAGGCTAATTTTCGCTTCAATACTTGAAGCAGATCGAGATACTGGTGTGTGGTTGGCAGCAAGGCATCTTGAGATGACTCTTGAATAAGAGTTTGTAGCAGTCTTGCAGCGACTAGCTGGTTGCTGAGTGAGCCAAGAGCCGCGGCCAGGCAAAGAAACCGAACACCGCCGTCCGTACTCGAAAGATACGCTGCAGCATCGCCTTCGCTGTATCCGATATAAAGCTTTATCCAACCAAGCTTAGTTCTGTGACTTTGTCGCGCGAGAATTTCGATTTTGAGTCGCGTGTCAGGATGAACCGGTAGAGTCGTGCCATATAGCTCGCAGACTTTCAACACGAGGGGCTGCACATCATCAGTCGTCGCAGCCTTAATCAGATCTCGAGCAAAAGACAGCGTACCACTAGAAGTATGGTCAAGTGACCATTGTAATTGAACGGGTGAAACTTGAGACATGTCCGTGGAGTGTCTGTTGATTAAACAAACCACAAAGTAAAGTCGCTGAATTATTGAAAAACATGGTCAATTATCGTCACCACCTATAGGTTCAGCAGTTGCCAGGCAGCAGCGCACTTCACGAGTGCGCCTTGAACTTGAAAATCGCTGCCTCATTCATTGCACAATCACGTGTGAGATCTTGGCGCTGCGAATCGGCGGAAATGGGGCTTGGCACGCTCATGAGAGGTGGAATAACCAACCTTAGTGTCTGCACGGAGCTCGCAAGCCTTTTAAATTTCGCGCCCATATAGCTCGACGCCCCAGCCCCTTTGATGAAACCATGTCCCGTAAAGAGCCACAAGACACTGCTGCGCATACAGTCGCCTCTCCGCCCTCGGATAGATTTCCTCACGCACCGTCCATCGATCAATTCAAGCTGAGCTACAAAGGCCATCTAGCCTTCCTAGATGACTTTCGCACATGCGACCTGCGCTGAGTGTTGGGCGCGATGCCTGTGCACTCTCACGTAGAGGCGGCTAAAAGCTAACTGCGATCCACCTCCCCAGCATGAGGAACTTGAGTTCAGACTTTAAATTGGTCCTTTGGAAACATATTCACTACCCTGCAATCTTGCTTCCTTTATTCCCTCAATCTCTCTGAATGTCTAGGAGCCCATAAAACTACGATCAGCCTTAGTATAATAGCCATGCATCGCACCTTCAGTGATAGTATAAGTGACTGCATACGCATTGAACTCTATGCTCGGCTCTAATACTCAAGAGCCCCTGTGTGTTCAACCTGACTTGTGGTTTGACAGCTGGAAAGAGTGCGATTAGTAAGAGGCAGGATTCGCTTTCTCTGTATAACTTATCGTTCTGCCTCACGCTTAATGAGGCTCTTATGAAAGTTGGGGATGTCAATCAGCTCGCATTTACAACAGATCTACCGCTGGCCATCTGGCCAGTACACATCCCGAACTGGCTCCAAAGCTTAAATGAGCTCGTACATGCAAACGGGACCAACTAAGTGCGCAAATCAAATCCATCAGCAAAAAGAGCTTCTAAACTCAAATTTCTACGATGTTTAATACCGGATCGATCAGAATAAATGCATTACCGGTCGATATTGCGGAGCAAGTGCTGCAAGTGGCACTGACGCTGGCCCAGTCTGCTCGACAGCATGATAACTGTAGCGAGTTGAGCCAAACTTAGCCAACGAGTCACCAAAACCTGCGCGTTCTTCTTTACTGGCGAGTTCTCCTCCCGGTCCTCCCCCTCTCTGTACCGCTTGCCCTTTGCTTAGCTCAGGCATCGAACTCATCCATCGCGGCTCAGCAGCAGCCCATCAACAAAGTAACCACCGCATAAGTTTAGCAAGTGAAGATGCTCATATTTCTGAGTGCAAGGAGAAAAAACCAATGAAAGATTCGTCGCCACCGGATTGGTTTAGATATCCACAGGTGAAGCACAACCCATGTGTAAGCGGACCCGACGACGCCATCAGTCAGACTGGTTGCACTCCCCGGTGCGTCAATAATTCAAAAGCAAACGGTCTGGACTTTCTGGAGACGATTTTATATTGGTCTTTTGGTCAAAGTTGGCTTCCTCCTACGCGCAGGCGCCAACAGAAGTGATTTCTTGTGCACCAATTTTCGACGAGTCAAAACACACAAGATCATCATTTGCTATCTCTCGCTTTTGTACCCTTCAATTCTTTCAGACGATCTATCGCAATGGTACCCCCCCTTCTTCATCATCTGAATCTCCAACAGATTGTGTGATTTTCTGCGAAAGTGAAACATGCTTCAGTAATGCCGTTATTTCAGCTTCAGCGTCGTCATCCTCGTGCTTGTTTCCTGTTTCTAACATTGTTAGAACAATTCTAGGGAAAGCGATCTGAACTCCTCACCTTCTGCCACTATCACGCTGCCTATCTGTCGGCTCTTCATGAAAGCAGCTTTGGCGTGCGTAGATGCAGTTTCCCCGGTTATAGAATCGAAGTGACTCTGTCTTTTTCCGGTCTGATTTCTGATCTGTTCGATGGTCCTCAATCGAATACGTTGGACCATTTTGTTTAACATTGCCTTTTCGTGAATCGCTAACCTGGAGTTGGGATCTTCTACTCCAGAGACACTAGTTGGAGGCAGCCAGTTGAGATATATCTTTTGGTGAGTAGCTGGTGGTTCAACATCGGCTGGGTGCGCCCGGAAGTACAATGAGCAGCAATAGCATGCCGGTTTGCTGCAGCCGATGTAACAATCGTTGTCCAGGTACTGCAAAGCTTCCTTTCGCTCATAGAAATACTCCAGAACAATGAGTTCCGCATGAACACGAGCTTTGAGTTTCTTCTCCAGATAATTTTTTTGAACAGTTCGTTCAACGTCGAATTTGAGGTCCAAGTCTCGGAGACTGGCTTGAAGTTCAAGGAGAACAGACGCCTGTGAAGGATGCAGCATTCGGTTAGCGATCCCATCGAGGCTGAGGTTTGGACGGCTAGAAGGCGGCAGGACTATTGAGGAGGGGCTCTCGATTAAGTAGATTTGAGGACTCAAAACAAGTTCAGGGAGTCTTTCAGCTGCAGTAAGCAGAACTTTGACAGCCTTAACATGAAATGCTAGACGCCCAATATAATGTTTTGCTGCCTTGAAAGGACTTTTCGTGTTTCCGTATCGAACATCTGTTTTAACTCTTTCCCTGATGATGTCCATGTTATCCGATTTCATAAGAGTGTAACAGCATCGACAGAGATCGACAGATTCCTCACTCGAGCTTTCAAGTTTTTCCGCCAAGTTGCGGAATTCTGTTTCAGAATCTGTAATCAGATGCTGCAATCGGCAAAGCCAAATTGTCTAGCCCATGAAAACTTACTCAATCTCGAAGACTCGTCTCGAAGGGTTTCGTCGCAGTCTGCCATTGCAAGCTGCACAAATCTCCAGTATGTTCGGATCCGTTGCTCGCTGAATCTAACGCAAGACTGGAGAATCTCGTTTTCAACGTTGATACGCCCTTCATAGTCCATGTCGTAGATTTGCTCAAGTCGAGAGAAAATGAACTCTAGAAACGTCTTCACCTTTTCCCGAGGCGTCTTGTTGCTAGCGACATGGTAACATAGTGGACTTACTGCAGCGCCAATTGCTGTTGTGGTGTCTCCACCCTTTTGATAGTCGCAGATATACGACAGAGAGTTCAAGAAGCGTCGGCGGAGTTCCTTGTCTGTGATGTCGTCCAATGGTAGTCTATCGCTTTCTGAGTACAGATGGTCGCCTTGGACTCTATCCAAAGCAAACAGTAAAACCAGAGGCTCGTAGAAACGGTGGAGAAGTTTATTCCTTCCAGACGATGTTCGAGCCTTTGCGACCATTATTTTCAAGCACCAGGTCAGGAAAACATTTATGGCATTTTACGAAAAGAAAGTCTAGAATTCAAAATAGGGTTAATTCATTCTTATAGCTTGGAATCCGGCTGCATGAGTATCTCAGGATATCTCGATCGCTCCAAAGAAGAGGTGGGCCTCCGCTTGCCTGGCGAATGTTGGGAATGCGAGGCGACCAGGAAGCCACAACAGGGTATCCAAGAGATCACAGTGGTTGGTGATTAATTTCATAACGTATATAATACGCAGAGACAGCGCCGCTCTTCACAAGGACAGAGAGCAATCTCATCTTTTCGACACGAATATCGGGGCGGCGAGTTAGCAACTTGCATGACTTTCTTCCAAATCAAGATTGCCGGCATATCCGCAAGCCAGTTGCTAGCCAGCAAAAAGACGCCTTCAATTCATACCGTTGGCTGCTTCTTCAAATTTTGGTCGATGGGAATCACCACGCATCGAACCGAGCGAGATCACAGAGGCTGTTCCCAAGCTTGTAAGCGAAGATTACGGCTAACCGGTGTGGAGATGACGTGTTCGGACCTTGGGAGTTCGCGCTAAACTGACGTACGGTATTTTAGCTTGGGACTAAGCAAATGTAAATCCTTCAACCATTTGTTCCAAAGACGCCTCGACAAGGTTGCGATAAGAACACAGCTGCAAACACAAAGAAGTCGGCTCATCAACTCTCAAACTTTCCATTCTTTTCAAATTTTCCAGTCAGGCAACTGACTTTTGCCTCTCCTAATGGTGGACTACCCGAACATGCCAGACATCATTACTGGCACTCCCAACGAGGTACTTTGCAAGTCCTAGTTTCGAACGAAAGGCCTAATAGAGCTACAGAAAGCCGCTCGTATCAACTACTTCCTAGGCAAAATTCATGATCTCCTCGTGAAAGATGAGACTGTCTCGAAACAAGTGAGGTATCACATCAAAGAACGAGGTGAAAATGATCGAAATCGTCTCGCCAAAATCTTGAACTTTCAAAGGGTCGATCAAGACACTTTGACAGTGCTCAGTCAAAATTCCGACAATTGGAAAGAGGATCCAGGAAGTTTCTGGATTCGACCAATGCCATATAGCCTGGGAATTATCGCACCTCAAGCCCAGATAGTAGGTTCCTACATCCAGACCAGCCGTGACGATGCATAGTCACGAATGGTGCGTAGGCATCTTTGCATCCTTTTGCTAGAGTTGCAGGGCCACAACTGGGGTCTTTCAGCAGAAGGAACGGCAAGAATTCTACACGATCTGGACGCAGAAAACTATCAGTATCATCAAGTCGAAACTGTGGTCAAAGAAATGTTGGATGCTGGCTCCAGGTACAAAAACTTGGAGAATGCGCTGGGCAAGGGAGTGCTGTTTGTTCTGGGCCAGGAAATTTCGGAGTCATGGTGAGTTATCACAGACCTTATCATATGTGATTTTGCAAATGCTTACACTTTGCAGTTGGACAAAGTTGTTGCCGAAAAGCGGGAACGCATTCAACATGGCAACTCGCCATTTGAACAATGTCAAGCTTCCAGACATGGCCAAAAAATACTGTGATCTCCGCAGAGCTGTCATCGAGTCGAAATTGTTCTCATTGACCTGCATGCCACCGCAAATGCCCCAGGGGCAATCGTCTGGTGTGGGTTGTACGGACTTTTCGGGGCCATTTTGGGATACCCTGTTTCCCCCGACGACGCCAAATGGTTACGGAGATGAAGATCAAATACCCTATGATGAATATTTTGAATAATTTCTAGGTCTATCGGTCAGAGTTGAGGCTTTTCTTGTGCTAGTTAACAGGTTCTCTTGAAATTCAACTTTAGATAAACACAGTGAAGAAAGCATTTCTCGCCCAAAATATTGATCAACCTGGAATAAAGTACAGAGTACGTCTTTGGAAGTGCCAGTTGCTGTCAGACTTAACTTGACTTTCAGTAGTGCCTGTTCGATAATTTCAGCTCGCGCATGTAGCCAGATCAGCATTAGCAGTCCATGTTAGGATAGGTAATTCCAAGGGTTTAGCATCAAGAACAACAACATGCAAGAATACGCTATAAGTTGCGGGGTTGCCTGTACGTCAGCCAGTGAAAACAAGCCACGCCTCTAGATATTCATTCTCTGCAGTATCTCGAATTACATTCTGACTCAATGTTCTCAGAACAAGGGATAATCTGCGAGGCAATCCCTGCAAGGAGGCTGATTATTACACACCACACCTAGTAAATCAACAAGTGAGCTTGCTCGAGTAAGGGAGAAAATAAACATGAATAGCTGAATGATTCTGATATGAATTTGACAAAGTCTCGATGGATATGAATTTCTTTATTTCTACGCTAATCTGAACAAAATGGCTGTCTAGTCTCAATTTTCCTTTCCTGAGTACTTGGACTTGAACCTGGTAACCTGTACTACGCTATGTCTTCCCACTCGACCATATCCACGAGCTCATCAAGCGTTAGTAGCGCTGAAAGCACCGAACCCACAATTACCAGTGGAACTTCGATCAAGCCAGTGGCGCTGAGAAGGAAAGATGCCTGTAATGCATTCAAACGTCTCAAAGACTGCATGAAGGAGATTTCAGAGTTTGAAACTGAATATGCGGATTTTGAAAAGGTGGTTCACGAGCGAGACGCAGCCATTGAGGATCTTCGGACCAGCAGAGACGAACTTGAGAGAAAAGATAAAAAGATCGTTCTCCTCAAGAGCTGCCAAGAGCTCAATTTGGAGAATTTCGTAGCGAAGACTGGGAAATTGGAAGAAGAAAAAAGCCGAATGGTGAAGGAGCATTCATCTGCGAAGAAAGCCACGGAGAAAGAATTGGCCTCCAACCTGGCGACGATAAAGTCCTTGAACGCGGCATTGAAGAGTGCGCATGACGAGGCGCGACTCGCCCAAGCACAGTTGGAGGCAGCAAATCAGGAGCTGGCACGATGGAAAGCTCCTTCTACACATCTTCGCCCACTGGACGCCAGAGATCTGTAAGCGATATTACCCTCCCCCTTGTTGCTACATTTGCCACATCGCTGATTATCAAAATGGTAGAGAAATCAAGATTGACGGGCTCTTCGAGACATGTGCCCACGTGGCACAAAGCTGCTTTTTTGATGATCTTCCCTCTACTATTTTGGATGTACGTACATTGTGACTTGTTATTCATTTTGTAACGACCTGACTCCAGATTGAATAGAGCTACGAAGCCTGGGATAACGGTATTCGAGGACTCAACATATCTCTGGGACTTCCACCCGATAACTCTCAATCAGCGAAACTCATGCGCGTTGCAATCGCTATGTACGTGTTCTCCGACGAGCTTTCAAGGACTGTTCTTAGGCCCTGCCTCCTTCCTGAATCGAAGGAGCAGAGTTTGACAATACAAACGGCTTTAGAAAAGCATTTCTGGGACAATCAAAGGACTAGATCTTTCATACATGCCCAACTTTTGTCCACTCACACACCAGAAGACCGGAGGGCTCTGCTGCGTCGATGGGCGTCGCATGCAAACGTCAACGCTTCGAAAAAGTTATCCTTCATGTGCCCGGACGGTGGTACAAATTTGATCACGCGCACTAAAGACTTTTTCGAAAGCGTGGCGGATCTTTGGTGTGACCTTCAATACGTTGATGCTGACATCAAAATCATCAAGTTAGATTCTTATCACTTCCAAGAGTGGGAGTGGGAAGCACTGGAAAATTTCGGGAAGACTTCTAAGTCAACTGAAGAAGCATTTATGCTTTTCCCTGGGTTTTATGTTCAGGATCGGAAGATTGAATTGTTCAGAGGTTTTGCATTGTGGAAAGACCAACAGCATGTTGCAAAAGCTCATTCGGAGTGGAAGAACTTCCAGAGGAGAAGGATACCCGATATCGGTCCAGGATCGCCGACTAAGAATACCACAGGAAGACGGTACTCAATATCAATCAGAGGCGAACCAACACCACCTAGCTCCCCAAAGTCGAGTACAAAAGATCCGCATTCCCAAGCTTATCCGGGGACAAGAAATAAGTAGGTCATCTTGCTGGTATTGAGTCGATATCGAGCTCTCGACTATCGGACCGTTGAATAGTGAAAAAGGGCAGGTTTGCATGTGACGAGTATTGATTTGGCTATGCTGTTGTTTATCCTTGCCTGAAAGGTATCAGGAATGATTCGCCATCATGTGATGAGATGTATTCCTTCGTACAGACGCAGGGCAACATCAACTGCCGCGCTAAAAACTTCAAATAAAGAGTAGCCTTAGTCAAATATGCTATAACATGGGTCTACAGTCTTTATCATTCTTGACATGGAGATTTGTCACTGTCGCTTTCATCAAGGCCGTCGAGATATGCTTGTCTCTTGATCTAACCTGAAGCAAAATGCCGCAGAAACTCGAGGGTCACATCTCATTCTTCCGAAGGAAATTCGGACTGGACAGACTTATACACTGTGCTTTCAAATGAAACCCCTGCGTTGCCATTTTATTTCAGGGTAGGGAGTCCAGGCTATTTTGATTTGGCACTTGACGATGTTGAGGAAACAATGAGAGCTACAATCGAATATATGTGGAAGATAAAAGTGGCCGCACTCCCTTTCTAACCGAAGATAGCAATGGAAGAAGGACAGTTTGGGGCATGCAGTATATATACACAACAGGGTTGCGCCTTCCAGACGGTTCCGAGTGGTTGAGCTCTCTCGAAGAGTGCGTGCACATGGCTTCATACCTAGCTATGATCCTTGAATGAAGCAGCCTTGTCGCCGACATCTACCGCTGCTAATTACGTGCTCATCCAGTTTGGCCACTCCGGATTTATTGGAAGAAATAGTGTCAAAATGTTCTCGGACAGCGTCCAACATGCCTTGTCTGGAGACATGGCGACAGCTGCGGACTACATCATGATGCTGCTTGACATGACTGTCCTTTACGCCCATTTCCCAAGGACGCTCATCAGGATCATGCCAGCTATCAAGCTCAGCCCTCCAGTCAGAGTCTTCGCGGCGCCCGACTTTGTCATCTCTCCGCCTTCGAAGACCCAATCTCTCGCCCACATGTCCACCAAGCCTACCCAGAGCAGAATTCCACAAGACAACGCGTCAAGTGTCCCGATCGTGACGATTGTGGCTCGGTCGTTCCCGTTGAAGCGGTTGATGACACCCAGCCCAATCGCCATTCCAAGTGGTGTGATGAGTGCAAACGCGGTCGCCATGACAAACTTTGTGGGCAAGAAGCTGGCGCTCTGTACAAGGGCTATGCGTGCGCCGAGAGCCAGGCCTTCGAAGAATTGATGGAAGACGATGACCACGAGCAGGGTTTTGTAAAAGGAATCTCCGGCGACGACGAGCGTTAGGCCGATGAGAATGCTGTGGAATAGAACGCCTGCTTCCATTACCAGAACGGACAGTTTCGAGGTTGGATTTGTTGGATCCGAATGCGAGCCATGGTTGTTGTGACCGTGATCCACGACCTTATTTGGGTTGCCTACGACGCCGTGCGTGCCTTTGATTTCTGGGACCACCGGACTTGATTCGAGAGAAGAACTTGGTAAGGCTGATTCGCCGGTCGCGTCTGGCTGCGTACGTCTGCGCGAGAGGATGAAGCGGTGACTAGCATATTCGAAGAGGAAAGCAAGGAAGATGCCCGCCATCACCACTGCCGAAGTCGTCGCCTCATAATCTAAGGTTCCGAGGCAAGGATTGGTGAACATTAAGTAGGCGTGAGTGTAAAGCTGGGAAGATATGAGTTAGCCAAAACTTGACAAAGCAGCTTTCGTTGCGCCTACATGGACAAGGGCGGTAGAAATGATGACACCGGTTCCAAATTGTTTTACGACGATGAATCCTGCCTCGTTCACCCTCTTGAAAGGTAGCTTGGAGAAACACAATGGAAGGAAAACACCGATTCCGCTGGTTACGAGAACGACAAAGAGGGTTCCGATCCGGAGGCCAATGTCGTAGTCGCGCTCTTGCAGCTCGCATGAAACCTCGCTGGTCTCACTTTCAGAGCCGCTGCTTACACAATGTCTGTAAAGGTTCACATCAATGATTCTGCCTGTAGTGTTCTCATCATCACTTACTCTACGCCAGCATGGAAATGGCAGTCCAATTCGCTCTCTTCGCCTTCATGGGCATTTGCCGCACCATCTTCCGCGGTACTGTTCTCTGCAATAACAAGCACGTCTTCACCTTCTGGGTCTAGACAATATCTAGTCAAGTTAGTCGGATGCAACCAGAATCCTTGATAACCCACAATTCTGAGTCGTGAGAGTGACAGCCTGTATATTGGGCTGGGATTTCTCTGGTTGGCGTGGCAGTCAACGATATAAGAACTTCGTCGCCGTCGCCGTCGATGCAGTAACTTTGAAGAGATGAGCGAGCTGCACGTATTTTTGACTGGAGCACAGGCACCTACACATCCGAACCATGGCTGTGACAACCTGTTACCACAGCCGTTTGCCCCATGCTTGTTGCAGTCGCTGAAACGGACGCGGGTAGAGTCGCCGTCGTCAGAGTCGAGGTATCGCTGTATGTGACCAGAGGTGTTTCGATGCCATCGGTGCCATAACACCATCTAGGCCTCGTTAATGTTTGCACATAATGCGGGAAACTACCCTTACTCAACGTTGGAGTGATTGTGACAGCCGCTGTATGTTGTTTGCCCAAAGACAGCGTCGATAAGAATGACAATTTGAAAGATACTTAACAACATATCGAGCGAAATCGATTGAGCACGTTGCAATGGATAGTGGTCTGTACAAGCGGACGCCTTCAACTGAATGACCAGGAAAACTTACGTAGAATATGTCGGCAATCAACAGTGCCTTCTGTCCCTCTCTTCATTCACACATTATATTCTCCAGTATAATAGCCACCCACCGAGGCGTTGCCGTTGCACGTCGCTGCCCAGCGTGGGGGTTGCAATACAACTTGCTGAAGCTCCACCTGGAAAAATCTGTATCAATCGTCGTCTGGAAATGTTTCCGGCTTGGGGTCTTGCGTGTACCACACTAGCGACAAGGACGGCGACGTGATAGGCGCGAATGATGCTGTAGAGAGTGGCATTTTGTCACGAAATCTTCAAACTTCAGTCGGAGCGGTAAATGCACCGGACCTGATGCCAAGAGAAGCGGTTTGCCCAGGCTTGGAATCCTCTTTCCAGAAGCGCTCTCAATGTAGCTGCGTGAAAAATCTAACAGAATTTCTCCGCTGTATGGTAGTGGAGGAGCTTAAGGTACTCATCTTGGCGGCTGGGCGGGAAGCTCCAAGTTTGCTTTTGTAGCATTTCTCCGTACACCGATGGTGCGGGAGCTTAAGGTCCTCGACTTGGCGAACGGGCGGAGGCTCTTCAGTAAGTTTTCAGTTGGAGCTTCTGCCAAGCCTGGAATTGCCCATGAACACTTGAGAACCATCATCGGACGCACGTTGATGTGATGTATCGGGAGGACCATCCGCATAGGTTGATGAGAATGGTATGAACAAGTTTGGTCCAGCGACAGGCGGCTCCATTGACGTCAATTGTGCACCTTGCTGCGAAGAGGATGCCCAGGTGGAGTTCGCCTTATGTAGCGCCTGAGTATTTATACATGCCTTCAATCCAGTTCTCTGAAGCAGGAGAACTTTCAATCTGATGCAGATGCCTTGAGCAAGGACAATTTTCAACATGAGCGCCACTTCTTTCGTACTTTTCGCGCTGGCTTCGGCTGTGTTTTCCATGCCCACGCCACTATCTCCACTGCAAGCACGACAGGAGCAGCAAACTGATCTCGCTCCTCAGCAAGGAGCCTCATCATGGACTCAAGGAGCAACGACAGAGTGGCAAATTCACTCATCTTGCAATGCCAGTGAAGCCAGACAGATTCGGCGTGGACTGGCCGAGGCCGTTGAGCTAGCTGGACATGCATCGGAACACATCCTCCGCTGGGGCAACAGCTCTGAAATCTACCGGAAGTATTTTGGTGATGCCCCAACTGGGGAAGCCATAGGCTTCTTGGAGAAGATAGCAACGGGAGACCGAGGTGGAGCCCTGTTCAGGTGTGACGATCCAGACGGCAACTGTGCTCTTGAAGGTCAGTACTAAGGATAGCTTTCAAGATACAAATAGCTAAGACAGTGTAGGGTGGGGAGGTCACTGGCGTGGAGAAAATGCCACTGGTGAGACAGTCATCTGCCCGTTATCATATGAGACCAGAAGGTCTTTGGTGCAGATGTGCGCACTGGGTTATACTGTGGCAGGGTCCAAGAGTAATACTTTCTGGGCGTCGGACTTGATGCACCGTCTCTATCACATGCCGACCCTTGGCGAAGGCGCTGTCGAACACTTTACAGAGGACTATGCAGATATTTTCGAGATGGTCGACGAAGGAAATACAACTCTGCTGACCAGAGACAGCAACACCTTGCAATACTTCGCTCTGGAAGCATATGCACACGATATTGCTGTACCTGGCAAGGGCTGTCCAGGAAACGTCACCCAATCGGGCGACGATGAGCCAGCTGCAGCCACTACCACAACAGGCGGAGTGCCTGCTTCGACGACCACATCAGCGCCTGCTGTAGGTGACCTCTTTCATAATTGACTTTCGAAGCTGACCATTGACTAGGAATGCCACACTCATTCTAATGGGGACGTGCACTGCTCCTGATCTTTCAATCTCAAGCTGAATGATGAGATGCTGAGCGCTGTATATGGTATTTTCCTGGTCGGTATGTGTCTGCTTCCACATGATAAGATTGATATTGATAGACGCTGACTATATCCAAGATGCTATATCTCGGTGAATTCAGGCAGAAACCTTTTCCTGGGGGGATTTGAAAACTTGCTTCGAAGAATACTTTAGACTTGATTGGTCGCGGCGCATCTAATATAAGTCGGATGCTCCTCCCTATATTATGTACTCCCTAGTGCCTTTGCGCTGTGAGGGTATTCCGTGATTTTGTGCCATGAAGAGTTGTTTTTCCTTGGCTTTTGCGGGGTACGTACAGCTTGAGGCAAAACAAAGCCTGGAAGCGAGACAAACTAGTAGCGCGCTAAGCTCGGTGCTAGGTACCAAGGCCGGGAAGGACGTCAGAACCGGATTTTGAAGCTCCAAAGAGAAAAACTCAGTCAATTGCTTGTTACGATCGATTGGCAAGGGCAGTCTCTTGAGATTCTCCTCAAGTTGACATACCTCTAATTCTACCTCTACATTTTCCCACTCCCAACCATACCAAGCTCGAACTTCTGGTTGCTCAAACGTTCTCGTGTCCAGCTCCTCTAATTGGAGTTTGTTCCCTCTTACGTCATATCAACATGGTCAACTGGATGAAGCTCTTTGGAGCTTCGCGCGAGAGAGACGCACCTCACTTTCGCGATGAGATGCGGAGATGTATGTCTCGCAGCCCTCAATAGTCAAACAGCTCGCTAATGGCGTCCAGTGCTCCCTTCTCACAACCATGATCTTCCTGCATCTGCCTTTCCCGCAAAGGAAGTCACAAAGGTCGCGCTGCGGCTAAAATACCAAATCGAAGAGGTCATTCCCTTTGAAATTCCCGAAGAAAAAGTGGTCGCTGCCAACAGTGGCGTTATCACCAAGAAGGTCGTCAAAACTGCAAAAGAAGCCGGAGGCAAAGACTATGCTGCCTGCGTAGTGTATTGTCTATTGGTCTGCAAGAGATGGTTCAAGAGACAAGCCAATTTGGAGCTATGGGACGCCGACCTGCATAACGTGCGAGCCGTCGCTTGCGAAGTAATCGCAAAACGCATCATCGAAGCCGAGGAAGATCAAGAGTACCTTATGCAGGAAGTTCTCTTAAAACGCTACTCTGTTATGCGGAAAGACGACGAAACCGTTCCTGCCAACGCCATTGAAAGAGCCGTTGACCTGCATTGCCTGACCGTCATCGGGTCTTCTGGCTATCAGAAATGTATCAAGTACCTCTGGAGAGGATGGATCCACCAGGATGATCTCGACCCGTCAAAATTCATCTACTACAAGGAACGCGACAACACAAGCTACTGGGCCCATTTGAACCCGGATAGGATGCGTACCCCCGTCTACCAGAACACGGTTCAGATCTCGATTTCCCTAATTTATCTCGGTCTTTACACCGGTGCAGTCAACACCGTCAACGAAGATGGCGATCTAGATATTGTGGAAGGAATACTTTACGTCATGACACTGGGTTTCATCTGTGATGAAATCGCCAAGTTCTGGAAAGTCGGAATCTGGTATCTTGGCTTCTGGAACGCTTTCAACAACTTTCTCTACGCTCTATTGACCGCCTCGTTCGTCATTCGGATGACAGCTCTCGCCCATTCTCCTCACCACGACGATGAACGCCGGCGTGAGCTCAACGCTCTTGGGTATCATATATTCTGTGTCACTGCACCGATGGTTTGGGCTCGCCTTTTGCTCTATTTGGACACTTTCCGCTTTTTCGGCGCCATGTTGGTGGTTCTGAAGGTCATGATGCGCGAATCATTGATCTTCTTTGCGCTGTTGATTGTCGTTTGTGTCGGTTTTCTTCAGGCCTTCATTGGGCTCAACCAAGTGGAGGGAAACGCTAGTATCACCTCTTTCATTGTGACGGCTATGGCAAATGCGGTCATGCAATCACCTGAATTTGACGGCTTCGATGAATACGCTCACCCTTTTGGTCTGATATTATACTATCTGTTCACGTTTGTTGTGATGGTTATTCTACTCAACATTTTGATCGCGTTGTACAACAGTGCGTATGAGGATATTACGGAGAATGCGATTGACGAATATATGGCAATGTTTGCGCAGAAAACACTACAATTCGTTCGAGCACCCGATGAGAACGTTTTCATTGCACCATTCAATCTGATTGAGCTGCTGTTCCTGATTATACCATTCGAATGGTGGATGGACTCGCACCGTTATGAACGCTTGAACAACTACGTCATGGGAGTCATCTATTCGCCTGTCCTTCTCATCACCGCCGCCCTCGAGTCCGTCGACGCACGACATGTTAGAAGCAACCGCTCGAGAGGTGAAGAAGACGATGACACGATTGAGGAATGGGAAGAATTGGCCAGCGAAGTCAACTTTGAGTCCGAGGGATGGGATAAGAAGGTTCAGTCCACGAAACCGATTGTCGAGGTGGATGCCGATGTACAGGAAATCAGAGAATTGAAGGAGCAGGTCGATGAGCTTAAGCGGCTGGTGAGAGCCCTTAGTCCGGTTGCAGGCGAGGATTGAATAACCCCAGTTTTGGTTTATTATTTTACAAAAATATTTCCGTGGAGGATCTCTGGCATATTTTTATACTGTAATCTTGGTGCTCATGAGATAATGAATTCCGACTGTTCAAAATCATCGTCTTTTGTCGCCCCGGAATCGTCTGGAGTCACATACTACGACCCTAGATACAACTATCACAGCTCGTGACTTTGGACGGTATCATTTGGGCGATCTTGCAATATCCGACATAGTAAGGATAATCCAGCCCAAATCAGGGCTCTTCCAGCACGAATATGAGCTCGAGCCCAATTGATGAGGCTACAGCGAAGACGAAATTAGCAGCCAACTTGTCCCTTCATAACAGCTACTAGCAGGACATGTAGCATCCGCTCCCAAGAGAAAAGCAAAGAAATATTAGCACACTCACCTCTCCGTCCCGATGCATGCTCCAACTCGCCCACACGGTCGCAAAATCTCCACCCTCGTCGACATGCTCGACTTCATCCCAGGTACGTTCCACCAGTTCCTGCTCGGCTTTCTCCAACGTGTCGATCGCGTTGGAAAGAGTCTGGAAGCGTGGCTCGTTCATGCGGATCAGGCATGCTGTGGCTTGTGGATGGATCATTTGACGCATGGACGTCGCGTCTTTCGTCCGCACGCAGCCGATGAAGGCCCTGATGAGGGATGTGGGAGTTGTGGAAGATGGCATGGCGAGAGGGGACTATGTAACTACTTAGTTACTCTCGTGCGAAAAACCTGGTCCTCCCTCCTCCGGTTCTGATTAGCCGCTCGCCGCTTTACTCACCCTCGGCTCACCTGCCGCCCCCTAAGCGATCCCTAAGCGATCCCTAAGGACTGTCTAAGTACTTAGTCCTTCTTTCTTACTATTTATAATATTAACTTTCGTTAACTTTAGACGATAGGACCTAGTTAGAATACTAGGGGATTCTAACTTAGCCCCCTTTCTAATATACTCGAAATACTTAGTTATACGCCTTCTATACTACTCTCTTATATAGTAATAATAGATCTTTATCTATTTCGTTTAAACGCCTAGTAGTGGACTAGGGCTAGGCTATAAGGCCATGGATACAAACGGTACTGCCAGAGAACCTCGTCCCTCACACAACTAACCACCAACCACCTAAATACCTATACCGGCGTCTGGCATGGTAGCGACAGTCGGGGCAATCGTGGAGGGCCTCGATAGCATCCCTGGGTTGTCGTCCGAGTATCCGTAGTGTTGCTCTCTATGCGTTTATAGCGGAACAATCGCGAGGTCTCTCGTTGATTGCACGCTATGCTGATTGATTGAGTTATTGTCTATGTATCTCTGTAGCGCGAGAAAAAAAAAGCTCTATGCACTAGGTCTCGCTCAAATTTATAGCCAACGTATGGTTTAGGAACGATCAAGTCGAACCACGAAACGGTCTGAGTTGCTTGGCACCGAGCCCCTCAATGCCAGGATTGAAAGCATTTGAGGCTCCCTGTCGGCAAACTTCTATGTGCGCCAATCCCCTACCCAGGTCGTGACATTCTCAACTAATAATGCTGCTTCGTCGCGCTAGTGGATTTTGAATATGGCTACGGAGGTGTACACATTACGGGTGATCTAGCACAACCTACGAAGTCGTCTAACTTGAATTCCATTCTCTCCGATAAGTGCCCGATTGCCTCCTCAAATCGGGCGGCTAGTCTGTGAAGATTGAACCTGGTGTGGCTCAATATTTAGCTCTAAGTTCTTACACCTCGCTAACCATGACTTTGCCGACTCACGCACGCGCAACATAATGCCGAATTGTGAGCACTTCCCCTTTCTCATCAACAAATAGATATCGACATATAGCGGATCTCTGCTGGGACGCGACGGAAGATTAAAACTCTAGTGTTATGGCACATGCGGGCTAGAATCGCCACATTGTTGTACTTTTTTCTTGGAGAAGAGAGCAACTAAAACTTCGAAGCGTAGGCCTGAAATCGTCCATGGCTACCAGTGTGGGATTTGGACAGGCGCAGGTTGATTTCGACTTACAGTTGATGGTTCTTGGAGATCATGTATCGAGCCGGGACCCCGAATGGGAGCTCCGTTCGTCGTAAATGCCATCATTGTGAAACCTGTCAGCTTCGCTTATATACGTTGCGCTGAAGCAATAGGCGTGCCGTTACATCTAGTCTTCACTATGACATGGTCTCCTACGCAAGTATTTCTACACCCTCTAGCGAACTTTACAGACTCATCCACCAATCCAAAAACCGCAAATTATCTTTCGTATTGCTTGGTACAATTTTTCTCACCGCAGAAATTTCATCGAGCGACTGTGTTGAATGCATAAAATACGATTAAATGCATGGAATACAACCCCTGTGATCATAACGCCTAAATAGCACGATTTAGGCATATTTTTACCATATTTCCGAAGGGTTAGTAATTCCTCACAATCTCAACATTGGAACTCCACGGAGACTGTGGCATTCTCGAGCAGATACTGCTTTTGCGGGCATTTACATAGATATATATATCCTGAGGAGAGGCAAGCATTTCCCAACCCTCAGAGCTCAAAAATCGATCGAGTTGACAACAACGGACCTCAGGCTGTTGCGCTCGGAGGCCTGGCGGAAGGCCGGTTCTGTGATGGTCCCCTTGGATGTAAGTACTCCGTTCGCCGCTCGCGATATATTCACCTTCTACTCGGTAGTTATAAGCTGGACCTTTTACCAGTATATAGCCTGTTGCCATTAATAAGGCGCTGATATCCCGCCTGCATTTTCCTCCTTCGGAACTCTCCCTAATTATCCCTTTTCCCCTATGAGTATGCCTTCCTTAACGACTGTCCCTCTTCTTTCGGTCGGGCTGCTTTGGTGCATGATGGCGAAAGATTGATTAGGCTTCTTTACTCGGACAGAAAAACAAGATTCGGAACTGGATAAGACCGTAATCGACAGAAAGCTAGTCCATAGGCCGCTGGAGGATGGAACAGTGATACGTTGGGGAGGTGCCGGAGACGGAAAGTTGCTCCTCCGAACGCCCTTGACTAGGAGTTTGGACCTCCCGTCCCGCAAATGCTAATCTATATGTGTAAACCAAGAAGATCCCTATGACAAATACTCAGTAGCTGTACAAATTTCTGCTTGACAGCAACTTCAAGTTAAAGCGCCCTCAAGATGGCTGCGCCGTTCACTCGACTGGTACGATTTCAAGCAACCGATGGGAAGATTTACCTCGGCGAGGCTGGAGATGATTGGCATTCCGAGTTGGAGGGTAGAACCGTGCCCGTTTTCTCAGGATCTGACCCCTTTGACACGAAGCTCCATCTTTCTTCAGACAAGACGGCGGTTATTTCCAAAGTGAAGCCCGCTGACCAGATAATTTATTGTCACACTGTCGTTGACTGTAGCGTTTAGGTTCTGTGTCCCCTGGAAAGTGTGCCGCTCGGCATCGGCATTGGGCTGAATTACCGAAAACATGCTATCGAAGCCGGGGTAAGTCTAGGGGATATCGTCGTCAACCTCGAATTACAAAACTACCTCTAACCCTGTTGTTGCAGTTTCCCATTCCATCCTTGCCGGTTGTCTTTACGAAATATCCAGGTAAAAGTGCTCCTGCGATGGCAGGAAACCCTTGCGAGAACAGCGCCCTCATTAAAGTCGGTGCAGATACTCTGGCCGGACCTTTTGATGACATCCCAATCAACCGGGAGGCGTACGATCTCGACTACGAAGGAGAGCTTACGGTCATCATAGGTAAGGACGCAAAGAATCTGACCGACCAAGACAACCCTCTCGATTATGTCCTTGGCTACACTGTTGGCAACGACGTCTCGTCGCGTTACTGGCAAGCAGCCACCCGCTCTGGTGGGCAACACGGTCCAGCCAAGTCATTCGACAAATTTGGGCCCATCGGTCCAGTGCTCGCTTCTCCAAAAGCCGTGGGCAGTCCCGAGGGAGGACTGAAGCTGCGGACCTGGGTCAACGGAGATCTCAGACAGGATGGCTCCACAGACGATCTCATTTTCAGTGTTGCAGAAACCATCCGCCATCTGAGCCGCGGAACCACACTCCGAAAAGGCACTTACATTATGACGGGTACACCGAGGTAAGCAGCCCGTTTCATCGCTCCCGGTATCGTACGAAGATCTCTGGCAGGTCTTGTCCCGCTGATCCTGATTGGGTAACATTTTCTTAGTGGAGTGGCCGCATTTATAAAGCCGCCAGCGTGGTTGAAGGACGGCGACTTAGTCGAAATTGAAATCGAGAAGATTGGAAAGATTGCCAACAAGATGGTATTTGAGACATAGACTAGGCGGAAGGGGTATGGGAAAGGAGAAGATGCCGCGGGCGTTAGGGAAATAAAAGTCTCTCTGTTTTGTGCCATACGATTGATATGTAACAAGCATGCCGTTGGGATCTCAAACAGAGGTGACGGTTCCACCCCATGCCTGATAGCTGTTCAATCTCGTGGCCTCAGCCTCGCCGTCCGCGATTACTCGTGCTGCGAACTGCGAGAAACTCGGCGGAGTGTCCTTTCCCCGGGTTTCCACGGTGCCCGCCACGATGAGGTCCTTCCCGCTTTTGTCACCAATGTAGACTCTTTCAATGGTATGCTTGCGGAATTTGATGGTATCCCATGCGTGTGTCCGGCACGCTGCGATCTCTGGGGAAGATCTTAGATTAGTTGGCTCGTAACTCTCCATGTTTTCGATTTCGAATGCTAGAAGTGCGCGGATTATACGCACCAGCTTTGCCCTTGAACGACCCCAATGGCGTCGATATGGAGGCGTCGGGTGTGAAGACTTGCTCCGCAAGTGGCTGCCCAGCGGCTGGGTCGACTTTATCCATGAGAGTAAAGAAGAGAGAAATCAGGTCTTTGACCTCTGTCGGGACTGGCGTAGCTGGCCATTGGACCGTTTCCATAGTGTGATCTGATTCTGTAGGCGAAGGATGATTTCTACGTGAGCATGGATCAAATTGTACGCACCTCCGTCCCCTACTAGTATTCACCCTCTCGAGATCTCAATACCTTTGAAGCCCGGAGGTCAATCGTGGAGGCCGGGTTCGTAGCCCCGTCATTTTGAGGTGGATGGCCCGGAGAGGTCGTAGCCCGGTCCGTCGGAGCGGTGCATTGTTCTCTGTCTCCATCCGACAGGAGGATCATTCTTGGCCATGCTGATAGAACCCCCAGAAACGTGGTCAGGGTTCCGAGTATATATAAGTATATCTGCATATTCCAGAAATACACGGTACAAGATTTACAGTCCGATTTCGCTCACCACCATGTCCGATTTCAACCATTGGGATGGAAAAGTGCTCTCACCGACCAGTTTCGCGCACGTGGTGCTACGAACGGGGAATCTAAAGAAGATGCGAGACTTCTACCTTGATTTCCTGGGCGGTCGCGTGGCGCACGAGAACGAGTTCATTTGCTTCATCACCTACGACGAGGAGCACCACCGCATCGCGTTCATCGAAGTGCCCGGAACGTCGGTGAAAGTCACCACCAGCTGCGGCCTGGAGCACATAGCCTACAGCTATCCCAGTCTCCGAGACTTGCTGTTATCGTACCGCCAGCGACAGAAGATTGGCATCCAGCCTCACTGGTGCGTAAACCACGGGCCGACCACCAGCATCTATTACAAGGATCCCGACGGCAACATGCTGGAAACCCAGGTAGACAACTTCGACACCGTGGAGGCGGCGGATGAGTTCATAAAAGGCCCGTTGTTCGGAGAGAACCGTATGGACCTGTTGCTACTGCTAAGTATTGTTTGTGGATAAGATTTACTAACCAGATCTTTCTTTGCAGCTATTGGCACCGATTTCGACCCGGAAGAGCTCATACAGAGGATGCAAAACGGTGAGAGCGACAAGGACCTGAAGACGAGGATTGAGATCGGGCCAAGAGCACTCCGTACCGAGGTCATGGCATGATGTTTTCGTCCAGGAACGATCGCCGGAGTTCGCATTTCAGCCTTGGCCCGCGCGGAGTCCAAAGGTCGCCGAAGACACCGAGATACGAAAGGGGGCCCAATTGCGATTTCTGCGGCTGGCCCAGTGCCTCACTACCAATCCGACCAGCGGTGGGGTTTGAAAGCATGGGCAGCTCCACTTCCCCGCGCGAGCTGGCAGAGTGTGTGCACTCTATTCTTTGTACCATCCGAAATTTAGGACGACTTGGGCAATTGTGCGGGAGGAGGACGAGGGGTGGGTATGCATGTATATGTGTCCGCAATCAAAGATTAACTTTATGCTTGTCTCTTTGTTCCTTGTCGCCGGCTCTTTTCTTCCTTTCCTCTATCTATTCCCAAAGATGCCGAATGCCAGACTGGTGCCCAACTGTTCGCGAGCATGTCTTTACTGTCGCACGCGTAAGGTCAAATGTGACGGGACAGTGCCCTGCAGGAATTGCGCCAATAATGAAAAGGAATGCTGCTATCCACCGTCGCAGAGAGGCAAACGAGTCAAGCCCCGGCTGCGGGACTCGCTTGAAGATCGTATGGCAAGAATGGAGGCTATGATGCAGAGCTCCAGCTTCGTTAAATTACCGCAACTGCCTAAAAATGTGAGCGGAGAAATGGAGCAGACTGCGACTGCGACCACGAGGACAACGACAACTCGCACGAACATGAGCCATCCTCAGCACGTCTTGGAGATGTCGAGTCCTGGCTCGGAGACTGTCGCCGTCCAGCCTAGGACGCCGTCAAAGATTCTGAATACACATCATCCGCCCCTACCTTCCATGCGTACCCCTTCACCATGGACTGGACCGAACGCGACCATCGACTCAGCCATCTCTCTCGACGACCGGAGTGTGGGTAACGACGACACGAACGAGTACACTTTCTCAACCCCGACGCAAATCTGGGAGCATCATGGTAAGTGGAAGTCTGCAATGACCATGAAGTACAGATCCATCGGGCTGATAGTCGAACATATAGGTCCTGGGTCATGGTTGTCCCTGTGTTCCGAGCCTGGGGTCTCCTGGGCCGCGGAAAAAATTGGCGGCGAAGACTTCGCCAAAAGCGCGCAGAAGCTCACGGCAGCGTGGAACCGACGATGGCAATTCGATACCAACACCCCGACGAACAGCAACCGCGTAGACCGCAGTGAGCCTGAACACGAGACGGCATGGAAATACTGCACGGCCTACTTCGATCACTGCTTCGAGTCCGTTTTCGGCGTCGTCTACCGACCGGATTTCGAAGCTCGTCTGCACGCCCACTTTCAGCAGGGCGGCGCGCCCTCATCCTCATCCTTATCCGGCAGCAGAGGCGGAAGCGGCGAGGATGTGGCCTGGTACGCCCTGCGGAACACGGTCTACGCAGCCGGTTGTCGGCAGCTGTTTTTGAAGGACAGCTCCATGGCGTACGCGGACGCGCAGGCCGAGTCGTTTCGATATTTCCAAAACGCGCTCTCGGTGCACACAGATCTGATCTACAGGCCGTCGGGGCTCGAAGCCATCCGCGCCGTGACGGCCATGGCCTTCTACGTCGAAACGGCCGCCAACGAGTGCTTCGAATACATGATGTGCGCAAATGCTGTTCGGCTGGCTCAGGCGAAAGGCCTGCACCGACAACCATCCAAGTCGCTGAACCTGTCGGAGAATGAGATCATGCATCGCAATTGGTTGTTCTGGGCAATCTTTAGTCTTGAGAAGCTGATATCGTTCCGCTCAGGTCGGCCCTCGGCAATTGACGACGACAACATCAGCTGCGAGATACCCCGGCAGGCACCCCCGGGAAGCACGATCGATGTGAAGTTCTTCACGGATGCCGTCAAAGCCGCTCGGCTGGCCTCTGACATGTGCAGTCGACTATGCTCCGTCCGAGCCCTGAGACAGAACCCCGCCGAATTCATTGAAGCGACGAGTGATATCCGTCGAAAAGTCGAGGAGTGGCGAGAAGCTGTTGGTGCCGACTTCCAAACTCCCGGGAAGCCAATCAAGCTAGCCTTGTTGAGGCCGAACCTACGTCCTCTCCACATCATCTACCTCCAAGCCATGTACTACTTGGGTATTCAATCGATCTACGCCATCTTCGCATTCCCTTGGGTCGGTTCTATCCTAGGCCTGGATAAGCACCCGCATATGCAGGAGGAATCGGCCATTAGAGCCACCCAGGTCGCCGAGGCCGCGCGCATGCTCATCCTCATCGCGAAATCCATGCATATTGACTCCATCATGCCGCAATGGGCGTCGTTCTACTTCCCCCTGGCTGGTCTGACCAACTTGTTTGTGTACATTTTGAACGGCTCAGATCACTGCTCCGCTCTCGCTGACGTAGCACTGCTGGACGTTGCGGCCGGACACTACAGTCACATGGAATATCTGACCGCATCGCAGCGAGGATCTCTGTTCGCGAGGGAGGTCGCCTGTCTGGCTCGCGCAACGGTGGAAAGGGCAGCAAACCGCAAGCAGCTCATAGACACTCACATTGGAACTCTCCCTCCACTAACGGTGGCGGAGCCGAGAGATGATGGTTCTGCTCAGTCTCTCTTTCAATCGGTGAGTACATTCCTCTGCTCCTCGCATTCGTGAGAACTCGTCTAAAGTCTAAGTGCTGATGACACGAGCACAAACAGTCGGAATCATTTGATGGTGACCAGTTTGAGATGGAGGGGTGGAATATATACTCCCTGGTGCTCAACGACGGGATGCTGGCCGGCAATGATGTTCTGGGGTTTGCTTCGGAGGAATAGGCATTTACAGACTTCGTCTGCAAGCCCTGAGACTGCTAACCAGTGAACATGCCATAACCTCCTTGTATAAATCAGATAGTGCTCTGGCCTAGGACACCATCTCGAGAGCGCAGGAGAAGAGACGCGGAAAGGCTTCACGCGGTGTCTGATTGACAGTCGTTCGCACTGCCCTCCCGGAGTTGGTGCCCTCCACCCAAGCTAACAACAGATCCCATAGGCCTAAAAAAGGCTTGGTGATGATCACGTCTGTCGATCTCGTGACTGGAGGCAAGTTGTATCCCAAAGTGGAACAGGGCTAGTCTTCGTCAACGAAAAAGTAAACTTGACGAGATTGGACGATGCGAAGCTACATAGACCCTTAAGGAGGAGTCGTGCGTGTCGCCCAGTCGACCGGTCGATTGCTGAATCAAGGTTACTGATATTTGAGCGGCGCACTCCGTTGCTTGCCTCGATTCTCGATCGAGATAGTCCATGGCTTGGTATGTTATCTAGCTCCGGCAGACTGGATAGGAACAATCAAGTATCCCCCGAGCGGCGCACTTGGCACTTTTTTCTTGGCGCGACTTAGCGTGTCTTCAGAAATCGCGTCTGAATGCTTCTTGACCTACAACAACTTCCAGCATGAGAAAATCTACCAGGCAAACCA